>CM053030.1:71677556-71782556 GCA_028564925.1 Lithobates sylvaticus
TAGCTTTCCTGCACTGGAGCGGGCTCTCTGTGTCTCTGTCCCCACCCTGGACAATGCTGGAATCCACGGGAATCTCTCTGGGCAGACCGCTCATTGTGGGAGCTCTAGTGCCCGAAAGGACCCCTGCTCTAGGGTCACCTAATCAATTTTATTGGGCTCTGTAGGTGCATCCGCCACCCCCCCCCCCCCCCCTCCAGCCTGCAGTGCACGCCATGGTTCCCAGGCTCTCCCATTCCTCCGGGGGCCTAAGACCATGATAAAGTGCAGTACCATTGAGAGCATTACTTCTCCCTGTAACTAATGAACCTGGAAGCATGTAATGTGTCACTTCTGGGCTCATAATGTTACTCTAGCCGGGGAAACTGCTAGTGGAGGGTAGGGGAGACATTGGGTGTCTAATGTTTCCATAAAGAGAACCTGTGATCTGTCTATGTTATCACATAGTGAGCCTGTTATTTAAATAAAGAACACAAATAACAAAGTGTTTATAATAAATGATTGTAAAAAAAAATTATTAAAAAATGTAAAAGCACCCCCGTCATCATTATGCATACCCAAATGCAAATACACAGCATAGGGTGTGCAAGTGTATGTAGACATAAATTGCACTGCACAGATTTTGTTGCAAACGTCAGAGTGAGAGCAATAATTCTAGGCCTATAATTACAATTGAAAATTCAAATAGTCGTGCTAACAAATGCAATAAATAAGTGAGCAAAAAGTAAGTATCGTAACATATAATAAACAATCACATAAACATGATGTAGGTGATATAAAAAGGTGATTAGAAAAAATAATGAGAAAAAATTGTAATACAATATAATAAAGTCCACGTGCGTATAGACACTGAAGAATTCCTTAAATGGCAGTTCATATAGTGTTCCGCCACCAGTAAAGAAAGAATCCCTCTGTGGCACCCACTGCCATATTTATAGGGACCCTTACCAGAAGATGTGGACCTTCTATCGCTAGAGAGGTCAAACTAGCTTAATGGTAACCCTAAGGGATAGTATGGATAGAGGGGTCCTCCTGCAGTTCCAGGTTCCCACTAATGGTAGGAGGGTCTTCCTATGTTTCCAAACTCCCGCCAATCATCTCCAGGATAACCATAGCAACAGCAGTGCAGATTGGTATAAAGGAGAAGAAGCTCCAATAGTGTGATACCGTATGGGCTACTTTATTAAAATTGCAAAAAAACGCACTTACATTCCGCTAGTGACATAACAGCATTGGTTTCAAATTGGTCGTTTGCCGGCAAAAACGTAAAACACCTGCCCTTCCGGAAGCGGGGGGCGCGATGACGTCAGCACGTAGCTCCGCCCTACAATTAATTCTAAACTGATAAGGCTTTTAAAGTGGAAAAGTGTAAAGTTTTGGGTACCATCGTTTTTTGCATATTCATGGGCATATGCAATTTTAAGGTTTGACGTGTTTACTTAAAGGGGTTGTAAACCCTCAAGGTTTTTCACCTTAATGCATTCTATGCATTAAGATGAAAAACCTTCAGTAGTGCTGCACCCCCCCCCCCAGAGCCCCCCTTTGACTTACCTGAACCCAATCTTTCCAGCTGTCTAGGGTCCTCATTGGATATATTGATAACAGCAGGAGCCTAGGCTCCCACTGCATTCAATCAAATCCAATGACACAGGAGCCGGGGGGCGGGGCTGAATACCGCAGTACTTGGGAGCACGCCCCCACACGAGTGCCCCCAGGGAAAGCGGCTCTCCGTGGGGGCACTCGAGAAGAGGAGGAGCCATGAGTGCCGCTGGCCCTTGCACAGAGGAGGTAAGTATAACATGTTTGTTATTTAAAAAAAAAAAAAAAAAAAACCTTTACAACCCCTTTAACACAACCCTGTTGTTTATATTTTACCAGGAAGTTGGATCTAATAATGTGTTTGTTAGCACGAAAATTCATTTTGGGGTATTTTTTTTGTAAATTACTTTTTAGTTAGTTTTATGATTAGGGTATTTTTTACCTGAAAATATGCATCTGATAAATAATGGCAGATAATAATTTTGTCGAAGAAAATATTTCCACATAGATTTTGTCAGCTGCATGTTTTTAGTGACAAAAACTAAACGAAAATAAAATTAGAATTAAGTCAATTGACAAAAACTATGATGACAATCAATTCCACTTTTCATTTAGTCGACTAAAATCTAATTGGTTTAGTTAAATTGTAATGTATTATTTAAGTGTAGCACTGACCCCCGAAGGAGCTGCTGGTTTTATTTGGGCTTACCGTTACCTCACCTGCTCGCTTCTCCGTCTTAGGGGTCCCGTTGGAAAATAGCACAAAGAATGTTAAATCCGACACTTAGTCCTTCTTCACTTATTTATTTAGGATAAGCACAAAGTCTTCCAATAAAAGGTCAATGGGTTAAGGGGAGTTCAGGCACCTGGGAATTGCGGGTTAGAGGTACTGTTTGGATCCTGAGGACAAACAGCTCCACAGACTGTATCCAGCAGCCACCGAATAGGCCCCTCTCACTTAACCTAGCAGCCGGTGAGATGCTCAACAATGTCTCTGCCACAGACTTGTCAATTGAACTAAAGCATTCTTGAGAGATATTGAGAGATTTAAAGAGCTACCATACAGTGCCAGTTTCTTTCAGGCGATCCTGCGATACTGTACTGGTGTTGATCCAGGTTGCGTCCTCCAACTGAGTTTCCAGGCTCCTCCAGAGATACCAGCCTTGCGCTCGGTCTTCTCTTAGAAAAGTCCTCCCCTGGATCCTCCAGTTTTCTGGGCCTCTCTCCACAGGCGAGACAGCACAGGACGCATCCCTGGATCAGTAGGCCCCAAGACTTTTCCAGGCCCACTCTCCCAGTTGGGAAGCCTCGGGCCAGCCGGCCCCCGAGGCGCAGAATCATGGGACACACACCCCGGGCCAGGAGGGCCATGAGGTCGGGATAGTGGACCCCGGACAGAGAAAACAAAAAAAAAAAACTCAAAATGGCGTCAGTACCTTAAATATCCTCTCCCAGAAGTCACAGCAGGGAAAACACTCCCACTGGGCTATTTCCAAGCAAGAGGCGGTATTCAATACATCCAGCTTGCTGCATTTCCACACTTACCGGCGGTGACAGTGACACCTACGGTCAAGTGGAAACCAGTGCAACACAGCTGGACTGGCACAGAAACCAGAACTTTTTAGTATATTAGCCTGAGCCCAACTGCAGCATCAGACAACTAAATTTGAAAAACAATAGCGTCTGCTCATTAGGAGCAGGGCGCTACATAAGCATTTCTAGAATTTACAAACTCATTATATACTCCAGGAATAAAAATCTAATAACGTTATTATTTATGGTATTAAGGTTTGAACATGCACTACAAACAGATTTAACAGTTGTGATATATAACGTCTCATAGTTTCATAAACAAACTAAAATATTGCTTTTTGACAAACAGTAGTGAAACTTTAAAATATAAAAAAAAATAACAAACAAAAAACTGTAAACTCTATTGGCTGTAATCTCAGGCTCCAAGTGGGGATGGGGAAGTAAATAGGGTTGAGGGAGTGCACAGGGCAGGGTGCATTGTACTTTGGGAGATATGGAAGTGACTTGCAAGTGGGGAAGCATGCATGGGAATCCAACCATCTAATGCGCTTTATAGATGCAGGCAATGTTCCAGCTGTGTCCGAATGGGTGATTGAGAAAGGACCAAACCTGCCAGGAAAGTATTTTGACCCTAGCCATCCCTTATGCCCAAGGTGCTGTACTTGAGTATCTTTTTTTTTTTTTTTCTCTTTTAATTTTTATTCTGACAAGAGTTACTCTTTAATATATTATGTAGGATTCGTAAATGAAAATCTCTGAGATTCTAAAGAATCTGTCTTTCCAAGAACATGTCAGTAATTGCTGATGATTAGCACAGGACATTTTTACATGACAATAATGATCATTATGCCATCCTGCCAAAGAAGTCGGGATTTAAATATTTAAATGGCTGAAAGAAAAGACAGCTGTGAGGCTGTAGTACTCTTGCCAGTCAGTAGTGTGACAAGGGAAAGATTATTTCCTGGGAGAGCACAGAACATCCAGGAACATTCTACAGTAAATGATGGGATAGAGAAAGAAGGAGAGATTTCAGATTGATACTAGATAGATATAGGGGTACTCTTCATTTAGGTGAGGACATTCAGCATAGAATGTATGATCAGCAGACTGGGGTATTGCCCTTTATCCTGTGTATCCTTGGCTTTACAGTGCATCCACAATGAATTGGAAGTGCTTCACTTTTTCCACATTTTGTTATGCTACAGCCTTATTCCAAAATGGATTAAATTCATTATTTTCTTCAAATTTCTACAAACAATACCCCATAAAGACAATGATAATTTCAAACAACAAGAAGTTTGTTTGAAATCTTGGCAAATTTATTAAAAATAAAAAATGAAACAATCACATGTACATAAGTATTCACAGCCTTTGCCATGACACCGAAAATAAAGCTCAGGTGCATCCTGCTTCCACTAATCATCCATAAGACCCCTTTCACACTGGGGCGGTTTTCAGGCGGTACAGCACTAAAAAGAGCGCCTGTATACCGCCTGAAAAAAACGACCCCATTCACTCCAGTGTGAAAGCCGGTGGGCTTTCACACTGGAGCGGGTGCGCTAGCAGGACGGCAAAAAAAGTCCTGCTAGCAGCATCTTTGGAGCGGTATAGGAGCGGTGTGTTCACCGCTCCTATACCGCTCCTTCCCATTGATTTGAATGCGGCAATACCGCCGCAAAGCAAACCCTTTTTCGACCGCTCGCGGGGGTAAAACCGAACCGCGAGCGGCTGAAACCCGCGGGAAAAACGATGGTAAAGCAGCGCTAAATATAGCGCTGCTTTACCGTCACCGCGGCTCCCGCCCCAGTGTGAAAGGGGCCTAAGATGTTTCTACAACTTGATTGGAGTCCACCTGTGGTAAATTCAGCTGATTGGACATGATTTGGAAAGGCACACCCCTGTCTATATAAGGTCTCACAGTTAACCGTGTCAGAGCACAAACCAAGCCATGAAGTCCAAGGAATTGTCTGTAGACCTCCGAGACAGGATTGTATCGAGGTAAAGATTTGGGAAAGGGTACAGAAAAAATGTCTGCAGCATTGAAGGTCCCAATGAGCACAGTGACCAACATTATTTGTGAATGGAAGAAGTTTGTAACCAACAGGACTCTTCCTCCAAACTGAGCAATCAGGGGAGAAGGGCCTTAGTCAGGAAGGTGACCCAAAACCTGATGGTCACTCTGACAGAGCTCTAGTATTTCTCTGTGGAGAGAGGAGAACCGTCCAGAAGAACAACCCTCTCTGCAGCACTCCACCAATCAGGCCTGTATGGTAGAGTGGCTAGACTGAAGCCACTCCTCACTAAAAGACACATAACAGCCCACCTGGAGGTTGCCAATAGGCACGTGAAGGACTCTTAGACCATGAGAAATAAAAATCTCTGGTCTGATAAAACAAAAATGTAACTCTTTGGTCTGAATGGCAAGCGTTATATCTGAAGGAAACCAGGCACCGCTCATCACCTGGCCAATACCATCGCTACAGTGAAGCATGGTGGTGGCAGCATCATGTTAGGGGGATGTTTTTCAGCAGCAGGAACTGGGAGACTAGTCAGGATTGAGTGAAAGACCAATGCAGCGATGTACAGATTCATCCTTGATAAAAAACCTGCTCCAGAGCACTTTGGACCTCAGACTGGGGCAAAGGTTCATCTTCCAACAGGACCCTAAGCACACAGCCAACATAACAAAAGAGTGGCTACGGGAAACAACTCTGTGAATGTCCTCTAGTGGCCCATCCAGAGCCAAGACCTAAGCCCGATTAAACATCTCTGGAAAGATCTAAAAATGGCTTTGCACTGACGCTCCCCATTCAACCTTATGGCGCTTGAGAGGTCCTGCATAGAAGAATGGGAGAAACTGCCCTAAAATAGATGTGCCAAGCTTGATGCATCATACTCAAAAAGACTTGAGGCTGTAATTGGTGCTTCAACAAAGTATTGAGCAAAGGCTGTGAATACTTACCGTATTTATCGGCGTATAACACGCACTTTTTCACCCTGAAAAATGAGGGTAAATCGTGCCTGCGTGTTATACGCCGATATACACTTTTTTAAATAAAAACTTTTTTTTTACCGATGGGGGGGGGGGGGGCGGGGGGGGGGGCGGTGGGTATCGGGCGGTCCGCCTCATTGGGAGGGTGTCGGGCCGGCTGCCCCCGCCCTTCCTGGCCCTGGTTCAGTAAATGCCAGCCCCCCCACACATCTATACCCACGTTGCCGGTACCTGTAAGCAGAGGCCGTGCTGCTCTCCTCCTCCCGCTCCGCCTCCTCCTCGATTGTGATTGGAGGAGGCGGCTTCATCTCTCGTGTACCCGGTCATGTGACTCTCCTCTGCTCATTGATGGTCACATGACCGTTCTCCTCCCGCTCCGCCTCCTCCTCGATTGTAGCTTTCGATTGGAGGAGGAGAGCGTGAATGAACCAGCAGAGGAGAGTCACATGACCGGGTCCACGAGAGCTGCTTTAATGGAGGCACACAGAAGCCCCCATCTACACTGATGGTGACACAGGCTTCTCAACCCCTAAAGGTATGCTGGCAGCGCTATCCCATGGTTTGTGTGCTGTGCAGGGGGGGTGTCAGTGTGCTGTGCAGGGGGGGTGTCAGTGTGCCGTGCAGGGGGGGGTGTCAGTGTGCTGTGCAGGGGGGGTGTCAGTGTGCTGTGCAGGGGGGGGTGTCAGTGTGCTGTGCAGGGGGGGGGGGGGGGTGTCAGTGTGCTGTGCAGGGGGGGTGTCAGTGTGCTGTGCAGGGGGGGGTGTCAGTGTGCTGTGCAGGGGGGGTGTCAGTGTGCTGTGCAGGGGGGTCAGTGTGCTGTGCAGGGGGGTCAGTGTGCTGTGCAGGGGGGTCCGTGTGCTGTGAAAAAATTTTTTCCTGAAACTTCCCTCTTAAAATCAGGGTGCGTGTTATACGCCGGTGCGTGTTATACGCCGATAAATACGGTATGTACATGTGATTTTTTTTTTTTTCTTTTTTTTTTTTTAATAAATTTGCAAAGATTCTAAACAATTGTCTTTCATGTTGTCAGTATGGGTTATTGTTTGTAGATTTTGAAGAAAATAATTAATTTAATCCATATTGTAATGAGGTTCTAACATAACAAAATGTGGAAAAAGTGAAGCGCTGTGAATACTTTCCGGATGCACTGTATATGGTATATGGAATCTTTAATAAAATAAATAGGGTTACAAGGTATGCTGCATGCTTTTTGATGAACAGTTTGTTGCCTTGGCTGGCCATACACGATTCATCTTTTTTTCGTTCAACCAGCAGGTTGAATGAAAAAAAAAATGAACCGATTCTCCCATCTACACATTCCATGTGAATTGAGTAATCACTCGCGCTGAGCTATTTTATTATGCTGGCAGGGAGCCTTCCCCGATTGCAGGATACAATGATCAGTGTTGGTGGCTATAGCCAGTGGCACTGATCATTCGGGAAAAAACAAACAGGTTGGATAGGTCGATAGATCGACTTGTGTACAACCAGCTAGCCCGTACATACGGTAAATTAAAATTCGGCCGGTCCCTGCTGGACTGGCTGAATTTCGATCCATGTATGCTGGCTTTATTTTGAGAATGCAATCATATTATCTTCATCACATAACAAGTGCCTCAATTCCACCTTTAAATTAAAGCTAAAGCCAAAACTTTTTTTTTAGTTTTGGAATGAGTGGAGATGGATTAGAACCCCTGTCAGTTTTAATTGCTGTCTGTGTCTCAGTTAGGAAGATTCTCCCTCTCTATTTGTCCTGTTTACCATTATCATTGAAAGTGAAAGTAAAAAAATCCCACATTTTGGGTTGTGCCCAGAAACGTAGAGGGGTAATCTTCCAATGAAGCCGCCCCATCCATTAGGGGCGCACGGGCGCCGCCCCCCCCTGTCCATGTGTCCGGCCCCCTAATCTATATGAGGAGCACCGGATGCATGGATTCTAGTGGGGGCCTGAGGCTCTAATAGGCTTCAAAAAAGGGTGTGGTCAGGGAGCAGAGCACTGAGCAAATAATTATTCACTATTGTCACACTGATTCTCCTCCCGACCAGTCAGGAAGCCAAGTCAGTTTCCCGACTGGCCAAAAGGAGAAGCAATCCTATTGGCCTACAAGGAGTTGGGAGGAAACGCAGGGCCGAAGGATACGCACGGCCAGGGGAGACGCAGGGGAAGCCCGACCGACCCACCAGCCACCACTATCTCCAGGGATGGCTCACCCGCAGTGGCTCAGCCACATCCAGCGAAGTGTCATTACGGGCAGGACATGTGCCTCCTAAGGTAAAGAGGTCTTCTGCCGTCTCCCACAGGGGGTGTTGCTGGTGTCCCCCCCCCCTTCATGTCCATCTCCTGTGTGGGGGGGTGGCCCCTCACAAATTATTGAGCGGCCACTGCAATGGGGACACTAGTTCTGGTGACTTGGGGGTCCCCAAGGAATTCCCAATATTTCCTCTCATTTCCTATTTGACTATAGAACAGGAAGTGAGGGTAAATCTCCGCAATGGGACAAAGATGGAAAAAGCAAACTTACAGGAGTGTTAACCCTCCCTTACTCTATCCAAAATGAAAAAAAAGTTTTACCTATAGTTCCACTTTAACTATGAATTTTTCGCACTTATCCACTGCACTAAAATATGATACTATCTGAACTACAGACAAGAAAGGCCACAGAAGATTGATCCTGTTTGCTTACTTTTTTGGTGTGGTTCAGTACACCAATGTATAAAAGAATACATTCGCTGGATCTACTTGCCAACCACAATACATATATATATATATATATATATATATATACATTCAAGTTTGCAAGTGTTTTACTGGGATTATGGCTGAATATATTAGCCATAACCCCAGTATAGTTATTTTTTTCAGCCAGCGGCTGGCTTTCTCATGTGCCGCTGGAACACTTTCAGAAGCAACAGGAGGAGACCTCCCCCCTCACGCCGGTGTCTCTCAGGCTTACTGTTTCTGCCGCCCCGCCCCGGAAATGACCTGACGGTGCCCCTAGCTGGTCACAGAGGCGATCAAAGAGTAGATCATCTTTGATCTCCTCTATGGCCATGGGGACCAAGGCCACAGGAGGAGATCGTTGGACATCATAGAGGAGCGACTTCATGATATCACTTCTGGTCCAGGGTGGAGGTAAACAATTTTTTTTTTTTTTTTTTAAAGCAAAAGTTTAAATTTTTATTTTTTTTGATCTTTTACTTTTAAAGGTAAAGAAGAGATTTGGGGACTTTTTGGCCCCGGATCTCTTCATAAAGAGGACTTGTTACCTCCCTTTCTTGACCTACCGGGCTGCATGCTCAGATAAGAGTCTGGTAAAACGTAGTTTTTTTTCCACAATTTTTTTATTGCCGGAAATTCTTTTTTTTTACATTCAGCTGTCAGCGGGGAACCCCACTGACAGCCGATGTCTCATCACTTATTAGGTATGCGACGGCTGGCCTCCCGGCCACTCCTTAACAAACAGCTATTCACAGTTTATTAAAGAGAAAAAAAACGCCAACATGAAAACTGCATGCAAAAACATCAAAATTGCGGGTTCAAAAACGCAAAACGTGCCAGAAAATCATCTGCAACCGCATAGATGTAAACCTAGGGTAAGACATCATTTGTAAAGCAGTGATATGGCCTCACCATGACCAGACCTCTGATTTCTCTGCAGTAGTAAGGAGAGAACACTCAACATGGTGTAATCTCCACATTGTGCTCTGCATTTTATGAATGGCACGTACAATGCAGGGCATGTTGTGATGCAAACACTGCACTGTCCGTTGGAGAACAGATAGCACTCCTGTTTTCTGTCAGAATCGGCGACCCGTCAGATTAGGTAACGGAAGTGACGTTTCATCATCTGCGCATGCATTCAACCACTACCAGGTTTGCTCATCTGCCAGAACACCTGCAGTCAGAAGAAGGCGGCAGCGGACATCTTGCTACACCCAGCTACATCTTGAATTTCAGAGTAATTTTAGCAAAAAAGTGAGCGTATATAAATAAATATAGTATATACGCTCACTTTATTGCTAAAATTACTGTGCGATTCAAGACTTGGCTGGGTGTACTAAGATGTCCGCTGCCTTCTTCTGACTGCAGGTGTTCTGTCAGATGAGCAACTCTGGTAGTGGTGGACGCAGGCGCAGCTGACGGAACATCACTTCCGTTATCTAATCTGACAGGTCGCCAATTCTGATGGAACACCGGCAGATGCTGAACAGCCAGCGCACTGTGTTTTGGCTTTTAGCCCAACTCAAGACTCCACAGAGAGGGTGACAACCTTTTACCAATTCAGCTACAGTGTTGTCACCCTTTCCTGTGAATGAATATTACTAGTATTATTTTATTGAAAGCAGACTATATTAACCACTTGCCGTCCACGCTATAGCCGAATGACGGCCACAGCGTGGACCCGAATTTCCGGGAGGCCACCATATGACGGCCTCCCCTGTGCACGCCCCTGAAGTCCCGGAGCATGATGTGATCACCGAGGTCACTGAGACTTGGGTGATCACCGATCCGAGTAAGGGTCCGGTCCCGGCCCCTTACCATGTCATCAGCTGTCAGCCAATGACAGCTGATCACATGATGTAAACAAAAGCGCGGTAATCGTTTTTTTTCACCGGCTCATCTGCAAGGGACATCGGTCCCGAAGAGGAAGAGGCAATTATGCCTCACCTGTGCCACCTGCCATTGCCACCTGACAGTGCCCACCAGTGCCATCTATCAATGCCCATGAGTGCCACCTAGCAATGCCCATGAGTGCCACCTATTAATGCCCACCAGTGGTGCCAATCAGTGCCACCTAGCAGTGCTGCCTATCAGTGTAACCGATCAGAGCCCATTATTGCCACCCATCAGTGCCCATCACTGCCACCCATCAGTGCCCATCAGTGCCGCCTCATCAGCGTACATCAATGAAGGAGAAAAATTACCTGTTTTAAAATGTTATTATAAAATAAAATTATAAAAAAAATTTAAATTCTGTATTTTTTTATTTTTTTAACAAAAAATAAAAACCGCAGAGGTGATCAAATACCACCAAAAGAAATCTCTATTTGTGGAAAAAAAATTATAAAAATGTAATTTGAGTACAGTGTTGCATGACCGCGCAATTGTCATTCAAAGTGCATCAGCGCTGAAAATTAGTCTGGACAGGAGGGGGGTTTAAGTGCCTGGTAAGCAAGTGGTTAAAAAAGGTTTAAATGTGTAACATACAGAAACATGTGCAGCAACTAATTTGGTTTAGACATGAAGGTTTAGATACTCTTTACACCTGCTACCTGGAAAAATGTAATACTAAAATATTCATATGCAAAAAAAAAAGAGGTTATAATAAGGCACATAAATGTACATAATGTCAAATAATAAAGGCAATCTAAAATGTATACTATGCTATATTTTCTCTTTAAAATTAGATGCACATCCAACAAGTAACATGCATGTGGACAAGGAAAGAAGCGTGTGTTTTGTAGGGTGTGAAGCTAGAGACTCTCTTTAAAGCAATACTAAATAAATGTGAAGACAGACGCTGTAATCTTCCATGTGGCTACACCGAGAAGGAAAACAGGCTTGCTGCATTTTAAATGAACCAGGCTTGTTATGGGGGCCCTCACTGGCTGCTTGTGACAGATTCACCATGACTGCTAAACCAGCAGAAAGTGATTGGTTTTGACAGATGGTGGGGAGGTTATTTTTGAACCCGAGCGTTGTGCAGTGTAGGTAAAAAGCACGCTGAGCTCTTCTAATGATCAGTTTTGTTTTTGCACTAGTGAAGATCTAGATGTGTTTATGTGCGTGGACACGAGCATACCGAATGACAGCTTATTTTTTTTTAAATGATGAGCTTCAGGCAGACATAACAGGCACAAAGTCATGCAGCTCTGTAATCATTAATGCCTCATTACATGTATTTTTTTTTTTAATGCAAAAAGTGCCTGAATTTGACTCCTATCACAGTCCCTGCAACGCAGAGCTCAGACTGAAGGAGGTAGAAGCAGCACAAGGGGCCATTCAGGCATGTTGCAGTGCAGGAAGCATGCTGATAGGAGGAGAGAACAGATAGACAGAGAGCTGCTGTATAAGTAAGTTATATGGGCGGCAAGTGGTTAAATCTGGCTAACATCTTTTGTTTGCCTATTTCACACACAAAGAGCTGCCCATTGAAATGAGAGGGCAGCCCAAAAATACGACACACAGTTACGCGTCCTTCCTTCCTTGTCTTTCCATGCAATATGAAAGCTGCACAAACATAATAATATAAAACCCAATGAAAGGGCTAGTTTGTCCAAGCTACAATTGTAATATTATTGGGTGGTAGAGAATTTTCATCATATAAAATATTATTTTCTCACAGGGTCAGCTGTCTTTAGTCCCTGGGTGTCCCCAGGTAAAATATCCCATACTTGTAGTCTTGCTATTCTTCCATTACTAGGGCGCAGGGCCGGGACAAGGGGTGGGCAGGAGGGACGGCTGCCCTGGGCACTGTGTTATCATATGGAGTGGGGGGGCACCAGGAGGAGTTGGGGGGGGAGAGGAGGGCAGGGGGTAAGAATTGTTCCAGAAGGGGAAATTTGGGGAGGTGTGCTAGGAGCGGTGATTTGGGGGGGGGGGGGGGGATGGGTGAAGGGGGAATTGTTCTTGGTGGGGGGATTTGGGGGGTTTGTGCTAGAAAAGGCAATATGGTAGGGGGGGATTTATGCTAGTAGGGATAATTGGGGGGTATTTGCGCTACGAGGTGGGGGGGGGGGGGTTGGAGTGGAGGGAGAGGATTTGTGCTTGGAAGGGGGAATTTGAGGGGTAGAGGGGGGGGGGGTGTGCTGGGGGCATGTGTGGAGAGGGAGGATTTGAGCTGGAGAGGATGGGGGGGGGGGCAAAGATTTGTGCCAGGAGGGGGGATTTCAGCAGGGGGAGGATTTGTACTGGGAGGAAGGGGAGATTTATGCTTAGGGGGAACATGCAGGTTAATGCTCGATTTTATTTGGGGGGGGGGGGGGGGTGGCTGACACATAATCATACATCTTGGGGGTGGGGGGGGGCACAATTTGTCATGTTCGCCCTGGGCTCTTCATGACCTTGTCCCGTCACTGCTAGGGCGCAAGTGGTTCTTGCACTCCAATAAAGTATATTTTCACTGTACAGTGCCTTGCAAAAGTATTCACCCCCCTTGGCTTTTTGCCTATTTTGTTACATTACAGCCTTTAGTTTTTTTAATCTGAATTATATGTGATATGTGGATCAGAACACAATAGTGTAAGTAGTAAAATGTGAAAAATATATACATAACATTTTTTTCAGAAATAAAAAACTGATGATAGACATGTGCGTATGTATTCACCCCCTTTGTTATGAAGCCCATAAAAAGCTCTGGTGCAACCAATTACCTTCAGAGGTCACATAATTAGTGAAATGATGTCCACCTGTGTGCAATCTAAGTGTCACATGATCTGTCATTACATATATACACCTTTTTTAAAAGGCCCCAGAGGCTGCAACACCTAAGCAAGAGGCACCACTAACCAAACACTGCCATGAAGACCAAGGAACTCTCCAAACAAGTAAGGGGCAATGTTGTTGAGAAGTACAAGTCAGGGTTAGGTTATAAAAAAATATCCAAATCTTTGATGATCCCTAGGAGCACCATCAAATCTATCATAACCAAATGGAAAAAAGCATGGCACAACAGCAAACCTGCCAAGAGACGGCCGCACACCAAAACTCACGGACCGGGCAAGGAGGGCATTAATCAGAGAGGCAGCACAGAGGTAACCCTGGAGAAGCTGCAGAGTTCCACAGCAGAGACTGGAGTATCTGTACATAGGACGACAATAAGCCGTACGCTCCATAGAGTTGGGCTTTATGGCAGAGTGGCCAGAAGAAAGCCATTACTTTCAGCAAAAAATAAAATGGCACGTTTTGAGTTTGCGAAAAGGCATGTGGGAGACTCCCAAAATGTATGGAGGAAGGTGCTCTGGTCTGATGAGACTAAATTGAACTTTTTGGCCACCAACTTTGTCTGGCGCAAACCCAACACATCACATCACCCAAAGAACACCATCCCCACAGTGAAACCCGCCCCCTATGATGTCACAGTCCCGGAAGATGCTGGGACTGTGACATCATATGTGGGTCGGGTCACCATGTGACATGAGCACGTGACCCCGCCTCCTTGTCCCTATATAAATCCCAACACAGCGCGGCTCTGCCATTCCGGCCAGAGAGAGCGACGAGTCAACATCTGAAGAAGAAGAAGGCGGCAGCGCAGAAGGCGACGACAGCGGCAAGAACAGAAGAGACCCCGGAAGACCCCGAAGGCGGATCGAGACCCCCAGACGACGGTGGCGACGAAGAAGAAGAAAGCCGGGCTTCTCCGCTCGGTAAAAGAGCTAGGTAAAATAGCGGAGGAGTCCGGTGAGAAGACCCCCCAAGACGGAAGAAGACCCCCGGAGCAGTGCAATAAAATATTTTTTAAAAATTGTGTGTTTTTTTTTATTTACACTTTACACCTTAGGTGAATGGGTAGGGGTACATCGTACCCCATACTCATTCACATAGGGTGGGGGACCGGGATCTGGGGGCCCCCTTATTAAAGGGGGCTCCCGGATTCCGATAAGCCCCCCCGCCCGCAGACCCCGACAACCAACGGTCAGGGTTGTCGGGAAGAGGCCCTTGTCCTTATCAACATGGGGACAAGGTGCTTTGGGGTGGGGGGCCGCAGGGCGCCCCCTTCCCCAAAGCACCCACCCCCATGTTGAGGGCATGCGGCCTGGTACGGTTCAGGAGGGGGGGGGCGCTCGCTCGTCCCCACCCCCTTTCCTGACCTGCCAGGCTGCGTGCTCGGATAAGGGTCTGGTGTGGATTTTGGGGGGACCCCCACGCCGTTTTTTCGGCGTAGGGGGTACCCTTAAAATCCATACCAGACCTAAGGGCCTGGTATGCCTCTGGAGGGGGAACCGATGCCGGGTTTTTTATAAAAATTTGGCGTGGATTTCCCCCTTCAGAAGTAGTAAAATGAGTTGCGAATTCATGCTAGCAGCTGATTCGCACCTAAAACGCAGACACAGCGCAGGACAGCCGACGTTTCACTGCGCAGTCACGCAGCGCCTTCAATTCGCACCGCACTAGTCTGAACCCAGGCTAAAGGTTTAGTACTGATCAGTGTGGGGTGTACCAACATGGCCTCCGCCACCTTCCTACTGCTGGTGTTCAGCTTCTTTCAAAATGTAGCATCAAAACAGCATCACAGATGTCATCATACTATATTTATTTATGTACGCTCACTTTATTGCTAAAATTATATTTTTTGTTAAAGCACAAGGAAGAGCCTGAACAAGATAAAGAGTCATTTGCAATAGTGCAATAACCCATAAGCACACTGTAATCTACATAATAACCCATACCAATTAATCAGCTGACAATGCTGCTTATAATTGCAAAGAAATGTCTTAGCATTGTCAGCCTGCAGCAGGAAGTACTAGTAGGACTTCAGTGTTAAGAAAAATGCAACGGATTTGATTTTCCACAGATTTTTAAGCATTACCGACATTGAAATGTGCAGTGCTAGTGAATTAAGGTTTGGAATGGATATTGATATGGTGAAAATTCTGCAGAAAGTACCTTTTTATTTTGTAGTGTCGTGGCCGCCTAGGCGATTACGTCATCAGCCTGGCCAATAGACTAGGATATCTATGTCATCGATCCCAGGAGTCTTCAGGCATCCTTATAATGACAAATAACTAAGAAATATGCACTAAATTTAGCCACTTGCATAACTTACATATCTGGTGGCAAGGTGGTTCTGCTGCACCGGATCACGTACTTAGTATGTGCTCCGACACTTTGGGTAGGGGGTGCGCGTGCACGCTACCGCTGTGATTATACACATCGGGAGCTGATCTGCGGGTACCACAGACTTAATGTCCACCAACACTCCCCGATCATCCAGCAGAGAACCAGAATCCCGGTCTGCCTATGTAAACAAGGCAGATCGCCATTCTGACAGGAGGGAAGGCGTGGATCCTGTGTACCTGCAGAGCCCATGGTAAAAGTACCTCCCACAGTACACTAAAACAGTGGCTAGGAACACAGTTAACCCTTTGATTGCCCCTGATGTTAACCCCGTCATTAGTACAGTAACAGTGCATGTTTGTTAGTGTCCGACTGTCTGCCGCAATATTGCAGTCCCGCTATAAGTCGCGGATCGCCACCATTACTAGTAAAAAAATAAAAATAAAATAATAAATAAAAATAGACGCTATAACATTTGCGCAAACCAATAAATATACGCTTATTGGGATTTTGTTTTCACCAAAAACATGTAGCAGAATACATATTGGCCTAAATTTATGAAGAAATTAGATTTTTTTAACTTTTGTATTGGATATATTTTATAGCAGAAAGTAAAAAATTATGTTTTTTTTTTTTTTTTTTAAATTTGACAGTATTTTTTTGTTTGAAGTGCAAAAAGACGCAGAGGTGATCAAATGCCACCAAAAGAAAGCTCTATTTCTAGGGAAAGGAGACATAACGCTGTTTTTGGGTACAGCATTGCATGACCGCGCAATTGACAGTTAAAGTAACGCAGTGCTGTATCGCAAAAGATGGACTGGCCATGATGGGGGGGGGGGGGTAAATCCTCCAGAGATCAAGTGGTTAAAGTACATTGGGTAGGGTTTTCAGACTTTAGCACAGGACAGTGTTTACTGGATGGCATTAGCAGTTCAGATACATTTTACTTGTAGCCCGCAGTTACATTTTTATTTAGCCCCCCCCCCTCTGGCAGATAATTTGCCGCTGTTGACGTGCGTTGGTCCAGGTAAGCGTCGGAGCCCATCTAGAAGAGCTTTTCACCGTGTTTGCAGGCGCTGTGTGCGTCCTGCCACTTTTCATCAGCCTGCTTTCTCCTGAGGTGACAAAGTACACACCGGAACATCCCGGCGGCATCTGTATCCAGCTCCGACACCGCCGCTTATAAATTAAAAGAGGTTAACACCATTAAATGTGTCCGGAGTGGCAATAATCCCTTCAGACTGTTTGTGCAATCAGAAAAAGGTTAAAGGCAAAATAAGGCAAGTGATATTTCAAAGGCGAGAACATTTGCGAAGAGAAGGTGAAGCAGTGCGAGCGTATTGACCTAGATTTATCAAGCTGGGACACAATGTTTTCAGATCCTGTGCAGCTCTATCTTGGAGGTTTGTCCAAGTGTCTGAAAAATAGATTTTCTGGAGAAATCAGCCATAAGACACGTCCTGGAAATGAAGTTAGTATGTCAAAATGCAGCAAACAGTCACAGCCTGTCGCAGATCCCGTTTCATTATCCCGCGATATTAAAGCCAGGAATTTGATTTCTATAGTTTACAGATCATTTTTGGTTCTAGCACTAGAGTTTCAGACAATTGGTATACATGTGGTCATTGTGCCCCATCTGGCCCATCCAATATCTGGATGGGCCAGATGACATCATCAGCTAAACCCAGCTATATACCCAGTGAAGTGGCTAGCCTCAGATGGTACACAGATCGGCCTGTATAATTTGTACCTGTTTATCTGCGGCCCCCCTCTTCAATACATCATTCTAAAGAATACAGATCAAAGTCAGGGAGTGGGAATCTGATGTCACAGACTGCCCACATAGAGCAGAGAGCTGAGTGTAATCTTAGACCTGAGTGGAGCAAAGGAACACAACTCCTCTATACAGCCTCATGCACAGCTGAGGCTATCAATGACCCGTTGCGTGCTGTAAGGGGGTTGGGTTCCGTGGTGACAACTCCTGGGACTGTCTGGTGTCGCCATTGAGTGTCAGAAGTGGCTCATGCAGATAGCAGAGCAATCAGAGAGAAGATAGACATCACACTAGGTGCTTGGATAGAGGCAAGTACACACTATAGAGGGATATGCTTTGTTCATTTGTATTTTCTGAGATATACACCCACTTTAACCACTTCACGAGTGTGTGTGTGTGTGTGTGTATATATATATATATATATATATATATATATATATATACACACACACACAGTGCTGTGAAAAAGTACTTGCCCCCTTCCTGATTTTTTTTTTTTCTTTGCATATTTCTCAAACTTAAATGATTCAGATCATCAAACACATTTTAATATTACACAAAGATAACCCAAGTAAATCCAAGATGCAGTTTTTAAACTACTGTATTTATTGGTGTATAACACTCACTTTTTTACCATGAAAATCGGGTGCAAATAGCATGTGCGTGTTATACGCCAATACTAGCGGCCGCTAGCGGGGTGGTTTTAAAACCCAAAAAAAAAAAAAAAAAACAAAAAAGGGTTAAAAACCTCCGCAAAGCGCCGCTGAAGCGGCGCTTTGCGGGCGGTATCCCCGCGGTCTCCCATTGATTTCAATGGGTAGGAGCGGTATAGGAGCGGTGAACACACGGCTCCTTCACCGCTCCAAAGATGCAGCTAGCAGGACTTTTTTTACCGTCCTGCTAGCGCACCGCTCCAGTGTGAAAGCCCCCCAGTGTGAAAGCAGCCTTACAGCTGGCTAAAAACATTGGTGACTGTGGGAAATATTTTGGGAGGCAGAAATTGCTCAAGGAACCCTTAACAACCTCTGGGGGAACCCTAGTTGAGAATGGACCGCTCCCCCGATTTAGACTACAAACATCTCCCATCTTTTCTATTTCATAGGGAGCAGAATTAAAAAAAAAAAAAATGAAACAGAAAAAGTACCCTAAAAAAAAAAAAAATAATAATCCAACCACCATGTCTAAGGGCCAGTAAGCTGCGATAAATTATGTTTTTGTTCTTGGGTTTGGATCTCTTTTTTACAGAAATGGGTTTATATATACTTTAAAACCAACTTGTCATCAAAGAATTTATGTAGTTCTGTCGCCCCTCCTTGAATAGTATTGTCATTTTACTAACCAATTTTACTTTACTGAAGTTGAACACTGGTCAGCACTTTGTCACTGATGTTACAGTATCTCACAAAAGTGAGTACACCCCTTAACATTTTTGTAAATATTTTATTGTATCTTTTCATGTGACAACACTGAAGAAATTACACTTTGCTACAATGTAAAGTAGTGAGTGTACAGCTTGTATAACAGTGTAAATTTGCTGTCCCCTAAAAATAACTCAACACCATTAATGTCTAAACCGCTGGCAATAAAAGTACATCCCTAAGTGAAAATGTCCAAATTGGGCCAAAAGTGTCAATATTTTGTGTGGCCACCATTATTTTCCAGCACTGCCTCAACCCTCTTGGGCATGAAGTTCACCAGAGCTTCACAGGTTGCCAGTGGAGTCCTCTTCCACTCCTTCATGATGACATCACGGAGCTGGTGGATGTTAGAGACCTTGCACTCATTCACCTTCTGTTTGAGGATGCCCCACAGATGCACAATAGGGTTTAGGTCTGGAGACATGCTTGGCCAGTCCATCACCTTTACCCTCAGCTTCCTTAGCAAGGCAGTGGTTGTCTTGGAGGTGTGTTTGGGGTCGTTATCGTGTTGGAATACTGCCCTGCGGCCCAGTCTCTGAAGGGAGGGGATCATGCTCTGCTTCAGTATGTCACAAAACATGTTGGAATTCATGGTTCCCTCAATGAACTGTAGTTTCCCAGTGCCGGCATCACTCATGCAGCCCCAGACCATGACACTCCCACCACCATGCTTGACTGTAGGCAAAACACACTTTGTCTTTGTACTTTCACCTCATTGCCGCCACACACTTGACACCAACTGACCGAAATACGTTTATCTTGGTATCATCAGACCACAGGACATGGTTCCAGTAATCCACGTCCTTAGTCTGCTTGTCTTCAGCAAAGTGCAGGCTTTCTTGTGCATCATCTTTAGAAGAGGCTTCCTTCTAGAACAACAGAAATGCAGACCAATTTGATGCAGTGTGTGGCGTATGGTCTGAGCACTGACAGTCTGACTCCCACCCCTTCAACCTCTGCAGCAATGCTGGCAACACTCATACGTCTATTTCCCAAAGACAACCTTTGGATATGACGCTGAGCACGTGCACTTATCTTCTTTGGTTGACCATGGCAAGGCCTGTTCTGAGTGGAACCTGTCCTGTTAAACTGCTGAATGGTCTTGGTCACTGTGCTGCAGCTCAGTTTCAGGGTCTTGGCAATCTTCTTATAGCCTAGGCCATCTTTATGTAGTGAGTTTTGTAAGATACTGTATACAACTTTTTTTTTTTTCATATTTTATCTTTATTTTTAATTAAGTTTGGTACAGAATACATTATCGCTTAACAATCCATATATAGCGAAAATGAAATACCATTCAAAAGCATAAAAGGTAACTGCACATATGCAAAAACAATTTGGATATAACTTTTATATATTAAAATATTTGTTTTATTTACAGGACAATTTCTGCTAAAACCCACCACCAGGCCGTGAACTTCAATATATTTGAAGGTATGGTCTGCCACGGAGTACCTCTGGTGACTATCGCCGGCGGGAAGGTAGTGTATGAGAATGGTACCTTGCACGTCGTCCCAGGCCATGGCAAATACATTCCACGCAAACCGTTTTCCGACTATGTCTACAGCCGTGTCTTAAAAAGAGATGATGTAAGTCAGCAGAAAATTCATTCTTTTACTCTGCAAGTTGCTTTTAAATCCAGCTAAAGAAAACTTAAGTTACTAATCAGGTTGAGGGATTTTTCATTACCATTAGGAGTCTTTAAATCCACTACAATATTGTGACTGTTACAATTTTTCCAAAGTGCAGCTATAAATCTGAATACGAATATGACTTGCCAAAAAAGATCTTAAATATCCAAAAAAATTTGCTATTAAGTCTTAGCTCCGCCTACTATGCAACTAAATTTATTCTGACAGCACAATGTTTTTCACTAACTGACACCAGCACCAGGTATTCTAGATTATGGGATGCCTCTGATATCCATTAGTTGGCCAGGCAATAGAGTTTAGCATTCTGTATATTCTTTCAGTCTTTCTATGGGGGGGATTTATTCCAGTCTCACTGAAATAGTAATATATGGCATAGGCAGGAAAGACATGCTTAGTTTATTATTAGTCTATTATTCTTTTTGTAGTTGTCCATATTTTGCAGTGATAACCTTACCACCATTCTTTTTTCTCTTCCTTCACTCTCTTGGGTTCCAAATTCTATCCAATGACTTATTTTCCTCCTTCTTCTTCTTCTTTCGTCATTCTCTGAGCCTACGCCTTCTCTTTTCCTCCTCTCCTCCTTCTCCTTCTTCTTTCCTCCATCTCCTTCTCCTTTCCACCTTCTTCTTTCCTCCATCTCCTTCTCCTTTCTCCTTTCCTCTCCTATGTCCCCCTTCCTCCATCTCCTCCTGCTCTTTTCCTCCTTCACCTTTCCTCCTTATCCTTCTCCTTTCTACCTTATTCTTCTCCTTTCCTCCTCATCCTTCCCCCCCCTTCCCCTTTCCACCTTCTCCCCTGCTCCTTCTCCGCCTTCTCCTCTGCTTCATCTCCTTCCCCCTTTTCCCTTCTCTCCTTTTGTCTCTTTTCCTCCTTCTCATCTCCTCCTTCTTAATTCCCAACTCCTTCTTCTCTCCTTTCCTTCTTTTCCTTTCCTTTCTTTCAACGTACTTCCTTCTTCTTTCCTTCCTTTTCTTATCTACCCCTTCCTTCCTTCACCCTCCCTTCCATCTCCTTTCTTTACTTCTTCTTTCCTTTCTTTCTCTTTCCTTTCCTACTTCTTTCTTTCCCTCCCTTCCTTCCTTCTTTCCTGCCTTTCTTTCTTCTTTCCTTTCCTGCCTTGGATGTCAATTTTTACTTCTATCCTTCCCTTAACCATCATGGGTAGCAATTTCTATCCATTTCCTTCCTTCCTTCCTTCCTTCCTTCCTTCCTTCCTGGTCTTGGATGTCAATTTTTACTTCTTACCTTCCCTTGACCATCATGGGTAGCAATTTCTATCCATTTCCTTTCATCCTTGGTGAATATTTGTAATTATTGTCCTCTTTTAGAATACAGTTAGTACACACATTGTATACAGTCATACATTATGTGTAAGTGCAGTAAACCGTCTGTCATCTCTCAGAAGTGGAAATGGACCACTGGATGGGTGCCATGATTTTTTTTGTTTGCTTATTTATTTTGAAATAAAATAGATGTAAAGAAATGGTGGCGCTGAACTCATGGATTGTCATGCATGTCCTCATCTGTGTTTGTGACTGCAGAGAAATGCAGTGTGTGTAGCAATTTGTATAATGAAAGAGAGAATTTTCATCTCATCACATCAATAATGACAATATGTTTGTACAGGTCAATCAGCCACTTCCCGTACAAAGACAGCCTTATAATGGAGAGGTCATCCAACTGAAGTGAATACGGATCCATCAACAGCAGGTAATATTACCTCTGGACCTGCAGATATCCATTATATTCTGCACAGACAGGAGGGGAAAGTTAAGGAGTTGAGAAGTTATTAAAGTTTATGTCAAGATGAAATCTTGTTTCTAGTTTTCGATTTCTGAGTGGGGAAGGATCACCAGACCAGGACACAAAAAATATAAATCTGACGGGGCCTTCCCCTGATTTACTAAAGAAAAGCATTTTTTTTTCTGTCAGAGTTGCTGTTGGAAATTTCCCCTCATGTCTGGTAAAACATTAGAAGCGAACAGGAAGTAAGAGGAAATCTCTTGGAGCCTCAAATAGTATTATAAACTTGACAGGGATTCTTATCCTCCCCAACTCTATCCAAAATGAAGAAAAAGTTTAGTCTGGACAAACACTTTAACAGTAATTATCTGTCTGATTGAATTTATACATGACAGATCTGTCAAGGAGAGGGATTAGAACCCCTGTCAGGTTTTTAACTGCTGTCTGTGCCCCCATTAGGTAGATTCACCCTCGCTATTTGTCCTGTTTACTGTTATCATCAAGAGTTAAAGTGAAAGAAAGTCACAAATTTTGGGTTGTCACCAGAAAAGTAATAAGGGTTAAATCACTGAAATGTTCTGCCTCCAAAGTGTTGACCTCCCTTAGCGGTAGATAGCAAGGCACCTTGTTTCTAGCCCTGGTATTGTATGACTGCTTGGATTACTGTGACCTGCCATTGTCTTGTATAGGAGTAGAATTTTCCATGGTCCACCTAAGGCAGGGGTTTCAAATTGGTGGCCCACCAGCTGTTGCAAAACTACAAGTTCCATGAGGCATTGCAAGCCTGACAGTTACAAGTGTAGCAAAGTCCTGGGCCTTTCTACACCTAATGGTGAATAGGGACAGCAGACATCCTTTTTTGTAGAGTGGGTTACAAGCAGTGTTGGTCATCTTACTTTAAAAAAGTAATTAGTTAAGTTACAAATTACTTCTCCCAAAAAATAATTGCGTTAGTAACTCGGTTACTACATTGGAAAAGTAATTAGTTACTCAGCAAAGTAACTGTGACAGGGGTGGCAGCGGTGGTACTTGAGGGGGTGGCAGCGGTGGTACTTGGGGGGTGGCAGTGGTGGTGTACAGTACTTGGGGGGGGGGGGGTGGCAGCTGTGGTACTTGGGGGGTGGCAGCGGTGGTGTACTGGGGGGGGTGGCAGCGGTGGTGTACTTGGGGGGATGGCAGCGGTGGTACTTGGGGGGGTGGCAGCGGTAGTGCCATCCTCTCCCACCATCACCTCTGCCTCTTACTGATCCCATCCTCCACCACCACTGATCTCATCCCTACCCTATCCCCACCCCCATCACCTCTGTTGTAGAAGTGATGGTGGGTGGGTAGGGAGGGGATCAGTAAGAAGCAGAGGTGGTGGAGGACTTGGGATGGATCAATTGCACTGCAATTCAAATCGTCAGACAGTCACTTACTTGAATGCCTCCAGGGATGCCTTTCCTCATGGGGAGAGAGAGAGACCCTCCCCTTCACTCGATTGGTGTCAGCTGACTTAATTTTTCAGTGTCCACCCCACCTCCCTACATTCTCTCTCTCTGGATAGATCCTTCTATCTGGGCTACATTTACTAGTGGGACATCTGTGGAGTGCAGCCTCGTTTTTTGCTATAGATATTGAGCCAGGCGAGCTCCTGAGACCAGCACCTGGAGCAGTGGACTTCCTGAGAGGCTTTAGGAGCAGTGCAGTCTTTTTTTGATAGTTTCCCAAAGCAGTTAAATTTAAGGCATGCCGCGAATGATAAATCTCATATCTCTGTGCTCTCAACCAAACTGTCAAGCCATGAAATGGCCGGTGTCATAACTGATCACATGAGCAGCGTCATGACAACTGCAGATCAAAGGCTAAGATGACAGCTTCGTTGGCTGTAAAGGAGAGGGTGGTTTAGTTCTAGTTCTTTGATAGTCAGTCTAGATGCATCCATTCCCTGAGAAGCTGTATATGAGCAGTCAGCAGTCATCCTCCAACTAGCATGTGGTACCCATTGCAGCTTCCAGCACAGCCTAACCATACAAGTAATTTACTTTGTAATAGAGCCCCTTTAAGTCTAAGGCAGCCAATAGACAGAAAAAAAAAACTGACTCTTATTCCCCAATCCACACATTCAAGGTGGATGGGGAAATCCTCCCACTGAGCTATTGTAGAGACTTCCCCATCATCAGAATACACTGATTAGTGTTGCAGGTTATATCCTGCACTACTGATCAAGTAGGGTAAATCTGACAGGGTGGCTTTACAGAAGCTGATCAGCAGATCGACTTTTGTACAACTTTCCTGCCCATACATGGACTGAAATTCAGCCGATCCCTGCTTAACTGGCCACATTTCGATCCTGTCTTCTCTGATCCTCCCCTTCTTCCACAGTCCCAAATCCATCTGCTGATAGAACTGAGCCTTAGGGGCACTCTGCACATGCTCAGTTTGGTGTGTGTTGCTAGGCTAGAGAGTTTTTTTTTTTTTTTGGGGGGGGGGGGTGCATGTGATCAGCACAGGGCCAATCAGCACTGTCCAGACAGAGGGTCAGAGGTCAGTGCAGCCTCATAGGACAGTCAGAGTAGAATGAAAACGCCTCCTTCAAGCTTTAACCAGTGCTCGGCCGGAGATTGCTAGAAGTCATAAGACTGCTATATACTGCTGATAAGAAAAGGTATTTAGCAGTTAACATTTACTAAAATAATTGCATTTCAATGTTCTGTGTACTGTGGGAGACCAGGTATAGTGAATGCAGGGTCCTGGGTATAGGAACACTTTAAGCCAAATTCAATTGTCTGTATATACAAGCTTCATGATCTCCCGGGTAAACTATTTCACTTTTACATTATTTCTTTTATTGACAGATCAATGCGTTCACACATTTCAGAAGACCAAGGTCGAGACTATTAGAAAATGATACGTCTATTTTTTCTATGGTATTTCTATAATGTCTGCAGTGTAGTACATTGTACAACTCACTGTGCTGAGCTCACAGCATCAATGATGTACAGCTAAGAAACAGTTTATGCCGATTAATACTATATATCAACCACCTGCAAAACAGAGCTACCATTTTTTTATGTACATGGATTAGAACCTTTGGCTGGCCAATTTTCTTGTTCAACTTTCCTTTAGATTTACCAAAACCGTATAATATGATGTCAAACCTAAACCCTTTCAATTTGTATGCAACCAAGTAGGCCCATGCACTACATAGTTGAAGGTAAATCTAAAGAAAATTGTACAGTGTCTGGCCAGCCTAAAGCCTCGTACACCTGGTACGATTGTTGGCAGAGGATTGTCTGTTGACAGACTGTTGTCCCAAAATCTTACCGTTAGTACGCTCCTTTTAACAAATGTTGTCCAACTTTCGGCCAACAAATGTTGGATGACAGGCTAATAAATTTTCAGCGGACAACGGTTTGACGTCAGATTTTCGTATGGTCAATACACAAATCCGTCAAATAAAAGTCGAAAGTACAAACACGCATGCTCGGAATCAATGCTCACCAAACATTAAATTGGCAGAAGGGGTCCAAAGGGTGGCGCTCAAGAGATGAAATTCCTCGTAGTACGTCACTACGTTCGTGTGTGTGGCACGACAATTGCGTACCATTAGTATGGAAGACAAGATCCTGGCACACGCCCTTTTGACAAAAATCAGACGCTCGGTTGGCCAACAATCTTGTGTACGAGGCTTTAGTCAGGTATTACTGCTTTCCTGCCAACAACACTTTACCGGAGAGGAAGTAACAAGAGCTCTCAAAGAGTAACACTAAAAAAAAAAATATTTTCTTTTGTACAATAGAAGAAGGCTAGAATCCCTGTTTGATTTTTATTTGCTGTCTGAGTCCCTGTTTCATATTGGTAAAACTGTTATTAGCAGGATAGGAAGAAGTAAAGTACCTGGCATAAAAAAAAAAATATTTTCTTTTGTACAATAGAAGAAGGCTAGAATCCCTGTTTGATTTTTATTTGCTGTCTGAGTCCCTGATTTCTTGGCCATTTTTCAGAGAATATGAATGATAACATAAAAACTTTTCTTTCACTCATGGTTAGTGTTTGGCTGAAGCCATTTATTATCAATCAACTGTGTTTAGTCTTTTTAAATCATAGTGACAACTGAAACTACCCAAATAACCCTGATCAAACGTTTACATACCCCAGTTCTTAATACTGTGTATTGCCCCCTTTACATCAATGACAGCTTGAAGTCTTTTGTGGTATTTGTGGATGAGGCTCTTTATCTTCTCAGATGGTAAAGCTGCCCATTCCTCTTGGCAAAAAGCCTCCAGTTCCTGTAAATTCTTGGGCTGTCTTGCATGAACTGAACTTTTGAGATCACTCAATGGCTCAATGATATTGAGGTCAGGAGGTTGAGATGGCCACTCCAGAACCTTCACTTTATTCTGCTGTAGCCAATGACAGGTCGACTTGGCCTTGTGTTTTGGATCATTGTCATGTTGGAATGTCCAAGTACGTCCCATGCGCAGCTTTCCTGGCTGATGAATGCAAATGTTCCTCAAGTATTTGTTGATAACATACTGCATTCATCTTGCCATCAGTTTTGACCAAATTTCGTGTGCCTTTGTAGCTCACACATCCCCAAAACATCAGCGATCCACCTCCGTTTTTCACAGTAGGAATGGTGGACCTTTCATCATAGGCCTCGTTGACTCCTCTCCAAATGATTGTGGCCAAAAGCTAAATTTTCATCTCATCACTCCAAATGACTTTGTGCCAGAAGGTTTGAGGCTTGTCTCTGTGCTGTTTGGCGTATTGTAAGCGGGATACTTTGTGGCATTTGCGTAGTAATGGCTTTCTTCTGGCGACTCGACCATGCAGCCCATCTTTCTTCAAGTGCCTCCTTATTGTGCATCTTGAAACAGCCACACCACATGTTTTCAGAGAGTTCTGTATTTCACCTGAAGTTATTTGTGGGTTTTTCTTTGCATCCCGAACAATTTTCCTGGCAGTTGTGGCTGAAATTTTAGTTGGTCTACCTGACCGTGGTTTGGTTTCAACAGAACCCCTCATTTTCCACTTCTTGATTAGAGTTTGGACACTGCTGATCGGCATTCTCAATTCCTTGGATATCTTTTTATATCCCTTTCCTGTTTTATACAGTTCAACTACCTTTTTTCCCCGCAGATCCTTTGACAATTCTTTTGCTTTCCCCATGACTCAGAATCCAGAAACGTCAGTGCAGCACTGGATGAAAGATGCAAGGGTCTGTCAGGAGTCCAGAAACTCATTGACCTTTTATACACACACACTAATTACAAGATCACAGATGAGGATGGTTACCTTTAACCACTTCAGCCCCGGACCAATTGGCAGCCAAAGGACCAGGCCCCTTTTTGCAATTCGGCACTGCGTCGCTTTAACTAACAATTGCGCGGTCATGCGACGTGGCTCCAAAACAAAATTGGCGTCCTTTTTTTCCCACAAATAGAGCTTTCTTTTGGTGGTATTTGATCGCCCCTGCGGTTTTTATTTTTTGCGCTATAAACAAAAATAGAGCGACAATTTTGAAAAAAAAAAATGCAATATTTTTTACTTTTTGCTATAATAAATATCCCCAAAAAAAATATATAAAAAAACTTTTTTTTTTTCCTCAGTTTAGGCCGATACGTATTCTTCTACATATTTTTGGTAAAAAAAATCGCAATTAGCGATTATTGATTAGTTTGCGCAAAAGTTATAGCGTTTACAAAATAGGGGATAGTTTTATAGCATTTTTATTAATAATTTTTTTTTTTTATTAGTAATGGCGGCGATCAGCGATTTTTATTGTGACTGCGACATTTTGGCGGACACATCGGACATTTTTGACACATTTTTGGGACATTTGTCATTTATACAGCAATCAATGCTATTTAAATAGCACTGATTCCTATGTAAATGACAGTTGTAGTTAGGGGGTTAACCACTAGGGGGCGGGGAGGAGTCAGTGTGACGTGTTGTTTTTTTTTACAGTAGGGGGGCGTGGCTGTACGTCTGACGTCATTGATCGGCGTTCCCGATGACAGGGAACCGCCGATCAATGACAGTCAGTGTAGGAAGCGCGGGGAGAGGTTTGTTTACATAGACCTCTCCCCGTTCTTCAGCTCCGTAACCCGATCGCGGGATACCAGCGGCGATCGGGTCCGCTGGTCCCGCGGCCAGGGTCACGGAGCTCCCGACCGGGTCGCGAGCGCGCCGCTAGCGGCGCGTGCGCGACCCACGGGCAGGCACATGCACGATCACGTACAGGTACGTGATTCTGCCTGCCCGTGCCATTCTGCTGACGTATATATGCAGTGGCGGTCGGGAAGCGGTTAATAGCCAATCAAACCCCTTTTTGTCAACTTGTGTGCATGTTAGCAGGCCAAAATCACCAGGGTATGTAAACTTTTGATCAGGGTCATTTTGGTAGTTTCTGTTACCATTATGATTTAAAAGAGTAAACACAGCTGATTGATAATAAATGGCTTCAGCCAAACACTAACCATGAGTGCAATAAATGTTTTAATGGTATCAATCATATTCTCTGAAAAATGGCCAAGAAATCATAATTCTGCCAGGGTATGTAAACTTATGAGCACAACTGTATATCTTTTTTAAAGGATGCATAAGGCAGTTTTGTGTGGGCTATCCATGAGATTGCGCAGAACCCCCACTACCCCCCAAATAGAATACAGCAAGGAATAAAAAAAATAAACACCAGACGATAATTACATTTTAATGGCTGTTATTTGGACCACGGAATTCCATGAGGTGTAACCACTTCAATACCACCCTGTAATACCCTTTCATTGCTAGGACATTTTTTAGTTATCATCGCTGTGACAGTTTAACTAACAACTACTTTGCCAGGCGACACTGTACCAAAATAATTTATAACTTTTTCTGACAGCCAAAGTTTTATTTTGGTGGTATTTAATAATTGCTGATTTATTTTTATTTTTGTATAATATAAAGGAGAAAAGGTCAAATTTTTTTAAAATAACGATTCCCTTATTTTCTATTACAAGACATATCAAATACAAATGCCAGGAGAATATGAAAATTCTCTTTTGGCGCTCCTGGCTCCTCCTCTTCTCAAGTGCCCCGTTGAAGAGCCGATTTCCCTGGGGGCACTCGTGCGGGCACGCTCCCGTGTCCAACTGCTGCGTCCATTTGCCAGATCATCCCTCTGAAGCTGTGTGAAGTGGTTCAATTTCAGTAGACATGGCGTGGGCCAGTTAGCTCATGCAGAACATGAGTACGTTAATCACAGATCTGCAAAGTGGATTTTAACAATATAACGGATGTTTTAATGAGCAGAGATTATAAAAGCAAGCTAATTCTTTGTGTCTAATTTTATGTTAATGTTCTCTTTCATTTTATAACCCCAATAAACACTATAATGTATTAAAGAGTATAAAATTTAAATATGTTTTAGTTTTACAATTGTATGACTCCTTTTCTTATTTAATAATCCTTGAGCGTTGTGCAGAATTGTAGAGCAATAAAACTTTGGATTTTCCATGTAAATTGCAGCAAACCTGTGGGCATAGTAAAGCCTAGTTTACTCCGGCAATTGTGGGGGTAAGGTGTGTAAAACTGTGTGGATGAACTGCATTTTAACCGCCTCCCAACCACTCTCCCTTAAAGTGGAAGTAAACCCCCCTATCGTTTTCAGCCAAGGAAGCTGCCATCTTTGCCTCTGTTTAATCTTCAACTGCCACGGTGCTGCACATGTGATCCGTTATGACACCAGCCATTGGATGGTTTGACTGTTTGGTTGAGAGCACAGCAATGTGCAGTTAGCATTCCCGGCATGCCTTTTTTTTTAAACTGTTAAATCGATGGGTTTACTTCCGCTTTAACCTCTTAAAGTTGTTACCCCCTTCATGACCAGGGCATTTTTTTTTTTTATATTCAGCAATGTGTTACTTTAACTGGAAATTGCTCGGTCATGCAGCACTGTACGCAAATTACATTTATATATTTTTTTTTCACACAAATAGAGGTTTCTTTTGATGGTATTTAATAACCGCTGCATTTTTTATCTTTTGCTATATAAAAAATACCGAACATTTGGGGAAAAAAAAATCGTTTTTTTGTATTTCTTTTATAAAACTTTACAAACAAATAATTTTTTCTTCATAAATTTAGGCCAAAATGTATTCTGCTAGATTTCTTTGGTAAGGAAAATAACCCAAATCAGTGTATATTATTTAGTTTGTGTAAAAATTAAAGAATCTACAAATTATGGTATATATATTTGAAAATTGATCAATCCTGATGTACTTACAGCCTATTTCATTTCTTGAGGCCCCAAAATTCCAGGACAGTATAAATACCCCCCCCCCCCCCCCCAAATGACCCCTGTTTGGAAAGTAGACAGTCCAAGGTACTTAGTAAGAAGCATGGTAAGTTTTTTGAAGTTATAATTTTTTTGTCAAAATTTTGGGGAAAATGAAAAAAATTTAATAAAATGTGTTCTCTTTTTTTATTTTATTTTTTAAAATTTACATACTGTCACCAGTGCAGTACAGCATTATCATATGATTGGTGTAGTGGTAATCAGGAATACTGATGACTGGTGACAGCATATAAAGAAAAAAAATTTTTTTTTTTCAATTTTTGAAAAATATTTTTTCTTTTTCTAAGATTCTTTTCCTTTTTCTAAGATTCTTTTCCTTTTTCTAAGATTCTTTTATTTTGCATAAACTAATCAGAGTTATACATCTAATCACTGTTATAAGCAATAGTTTTAACTTTCATGAATGGCTGTTATTCATGACAGCTTTCTTACTATTGTGATCACAGCATCACAGTAGACTGTTTTGTTTACATGTAATCAAGTGTTCATTATGATTGGTCATAGCGATCACGTGATACCCTGGCTGCTGACAGTGATCCATCACGGGATCATGGCGCTGCGTACCCCAGTGCGCATGTGCGCAGCAAAGTACCAGTACATGCCTGTCGTCTGCATAAAGTAAATGTACTATGGTAAGTGATTAAAGTAAGACTAAAGGCAAAATCTTTTTTTCATTTTGGATAGAGTAACCAAAGGGATTAAGCCCTGTTAGGTGTTTTTTTTTTGGCCGTTTGTGTCCCATTTCCCTTCATTTCCTGTCCCATAGCCAAAACAGGAAGTGAGACGTAATAAAAGGGGTGCAGACAGCAGCAAAAACCTGAGCACGGTATAATAGTTGTATATATTTGTGGAGGGGATTCATCATCTGAATGATGCTCCTTTAAAATATTTATTAGGTGAGCGCAAAAGTTTTATTTGAATTAGCAGTAAAAACCTGGCAGGTCTTCTAATTCCTCTCCCCTCTGTCCAAAACTAAAAGAAAAGTTTTGCCTTTTAGTTATACCTTAAAGCGGTTGTAAAGGCAGAGGTGTTTTTTTTTTTTAACTTCATGCATTCTGTGCAACTTAAGAACCCCCCCCCCCCCTATACTTACCTTATGCGGATCTCGATCCAGCAATGTGCAGGAGAGCCGTGGCTCTCTCACATCTCAGCTTCAGCTGCTCTCAATCACAGCTAGGGAGGAGAGATCGGGAGGCGGGAACAAGCCACACTCTGTGTGTCTCAGGAGAGAGCCTGCAAGAGTGCCCCATAGCAAGCAGCTTGTTATGATAGCCACTCAGCGGGGAGAGGGACCAGGAGTGCCGGCGGGGGACCCCAGAAGAGGAGGATCAGGGCTGCTCTGTGCAAAACCTCTGCACAGCACAGCACAGTGCAGATAAGTATAACATAGTTGCATAGTTAGTCTGGTTGAAAAAAGAGACAAGTCAATCTAGTTCAACCAATAAAAGGGAAAAAATGTATAAAAATTATACAATCCCATACACACAATCGTATACCCACAGTTGATCCAGAGGAAGACAAAAACCCCAGCAAAGCATGAACCAATTGGCTCCAGCAGGAGAAAAAATCCTTCCTGATCCCCAACAGGCAGTTGGAGATTCCTTGAATCAACAATACCTATAAATATTAATATCCAGTTATATTATGTACATTTAGGAAAGAATCCAGGCCTTTTTTTTAGCAATCTACTGAGCTGGACAGAACCAACTCGTGAGGGAGTCTCTTTTCACAGCTCTTACTGTGAAGAAACCTTTCCGTATTTGGAGATGAAGTCTCTTTTCCTCCAGAAAACTAAAGAGTGCCCCCTTGTCTTCTGTGATGACCTTAAAGTGAATAACTCGATACCAAGTTCACTATATGGACCACTTATGAAATTTGTACATGTTGATCATATCCACCTAATCTCCTCTTCTCAAGAGAGAATAAATTCAGTTCCTCTAATCTTTCCTCATAGCTGAGCTCCTCCATGCCTCTTATCAGTTTGGTTGCCCTTCTCTGCACTTTCTCCAGTTCCCCGATATCCTTTTTGAGAACTGGTGCCCAAAACTGAACTGCATATTCCAGATGAGGTCTTACTAATGATTTGAACAGGGGCAACATGATATCTCTCTCTCTGGAGTCCTTACCTCTCTTAATACAAGAAAGGACTTTGCTCGCTTTAGAAACTGCAGCTTGGCATTGCATGCTATTATTGAGCTTGTGATCTACCAGAACACCCAGATCCTTCTCCACTACGGATTCCCCCTAGTTGTACTCCCCCTAGCATGTATGATGCATGCATATTCTTAGCCCCCAAGTGCATAACTTTACATTTATCAACATTAAACCTCATTTGTCACATGGTTGCCCGATTAAACAGTGCATTGAGTTTGTGCACAAACAAGGTCCATAAAGACATGGATGAGCGAGTTTGGGGTGGAGGAACTTGTCTGGCCTGCACAGAGTCCCGACCTCAACCTGATATAACACCTTTGGGATGAATTGGAGCGGAGATTACGACCCAGGCCTTCTCGTTCAACATCAGTGCCTGACCTCACAAATGCACTTCTGGAAGAATGGTCAAACATTCCCATAGACACATTCCTAAACCTTGTGGACAGCCTTCCCAAAGAGTTGAAGCTGTTATAGCTGCAAAGGGTGGGCCAACTCAATATTAAACCCTACGGACTAAGAATGGGATGCCATTAAAGTTCATGTGTGTGTACTTTTGGTAATATAGTGTATATTGTGTACAATTAAAAACTAAAAAGAAAAATACGATTTTAAAAACATTAACAGGTGTTGATAACATTTTATTACTTTATTTAAAATACACCAATTCCATTTTTGTATACATTCTGAATAAAAATAGAATAGTCTAGTTCCTCTTTATGTAGCCCAAAGTCCTTGAATCAGTGTGTGCTTGGTTTTACAATAGAGGAAGTGTAGGTGTGTGTGTCACTACTTGTGTGGGTGTAAAAACTTTCAATAGTGAGCACAGAAACCCTTACACACAGTCACTAGCCAAGTTATATGTCACACCGCACAGGATATGTAAAAATAAATATATACAGTATCTTGAAAAAGTATTCATACCCCTACAAAATATCAACTCAGGGGGGCTGAATACAAATGCACACTACAACTTTCAGATTTTTTTTTGTAAAAAATTTTGAGAACCATTTATCGTTTTCCTTCCACTACACAATTATGTGCCACTTTGTGTTGGTCTATCACATCAAATCCCAATAAAATACATTTACGTTTTTGGTTGTAACAAATTTCAAGGGGTATGAATACTTTTTCAAGGCACTTTAGTTAAATAGGCTTAAAGTGGTATTAAGCCCATGAACAGAAATGTATTAGTCCCCGTACACACAATCGAAAATTCCGACCACAAAATCCGTCCGATTTTTTTCGATGAATTTTGTCCGACACTGGTGTTACATACACACGGTCGGACAAAGTTGTCGAAAAATCAGATCGTTCCGAATGTGTGTGACATTTGTTGCATACTACGGAACTACGTAGAGGCTAGTAGCCAATAGCTTTGGTCTCATAATTTGATCTGAGCATGCGTGGCACTTTGTCCGTCGGAATTCCCTACACACGATCGGAAAAAGTCCGATCGGATTTGGTTGTCGGAAAATTTGAGATCCAAATTTTTTCCGTCAGAAATTCAGACGAAAAAAGCCCGCTAGAGCCCACACATGATCGGATTTTCCAACAACATAATCCGATCTGACTTTTTCCATCGGAATATCCGACCGTGTGTACGGGGCATTATACTGCAGCTTACCAACCCTTAAAAAGGATTTCCGCCCCCACCCCCCCCCAACAAAATTGTAAAAGTCAGCAGCTACACATACTGTAGCTGCCGAGTATTATTATGAGGACACTTACCTGTCCGTGAATCCAGCATTGTCAGCACCCCCCAGCTGATGTTTCCATCGGCTCTCGGGTGCTGCCATCGCCATTGCCTGTAAGGGAAACTGGCAGTGCAGTCTTGCGGCTTCACAGCTGGTTCCATTTTACGCATTTGCAAATTGCGTTGCGTTTTCTGAATGGCCTGGTGGCGGAGGGAGGGGGCACACTTCTAAATGATCTTGCCACAGCGAGATTTCTCGTAAGTGGGAATTAGTACCTGTCAAAAACAGGTAACCGCGTCCCTCTCCCCCCCCCCCCCCAAAATGGGGCACTGGAGTTGGGGGGGGAGCAGATAAGCGGAGCTTTCACTTTTGGGTGGAACTCCACTCTAAATGTGGTGGCTGCTCTCGTTTTATTTTTTTTAGGCTTTTTTTTTTCCCTTTATTTTCACTTTGTTATCCAGCCAGTAAGTCTACTATTTTCAAACTTCCTTTACTAGAACAAGCCCTCCTTCAAATATATCAGTTACGATTATTGAGACAAACCATTTACCGCTGACAGGGATGCTTACAATGATCAACTTTTATTTATTTATCTTTATCCCAAAAGGAGAAAAACTGTTGCTGTTACTGCTTATAAAGTGTTAGTTGGAGTTCATATTTAATTTGTTGGTCAAGCCCATCAAAACCTGCTGGTGCATCTAACATCATTTTCTGCCCGGATTGACAATGCTGCTGTCCAAAGGTAGCTGCGTTGTCCCTCCATCCAGAGTGGAGACACCCTGAGACAGGAAGTGTGTTACTGGCCGGATCACCGGGTACAAATAAAGGGAGAAAAGGGAAAATAGATGTAGCACCCTGATGTTTAGGCATGGTTGCTCCTAAATTTACCTGCCAGGTATAGTTTGCCTTTGCCAATTGTTAGGGATCAATTGATTTCACAATAAGTCTGGAATTCTGCACTTCTCTCATCTGTCACTAGGTGGCCGGGTGCTTGGTGACATTAGATAAGATAATGGCACAGGTACAGATTAGGAGTATATGGAGTATCTCAGCCAATGGTAAGGGGTTTTCTTAAATCCCTTGTCCTACTGGGAGAGACTATGTATTTGGGTGGAGTCAGGTGATCGATGTTCTGTGCCACCTGGACGGCTGTCTGGGTGGACGTGTGTTGTGCTTCCCCGGGCTGCTAGGCCAGAGTCTGAGGCCTATCTCGGGGACATCTGGCTGCTAGGCTGTCTGAGGGCCTATCCAGAAGCAAGAGAGCAGTGTAGGGTTGGGATTGTGGCTTGCAGTCCAACCAGAAGTGACGGTTCTGCCAGACGGGGGTAGGAGGGCAGCTGTCGCCACTAAGGGACCAACTACCTTATTACCAGGGACCACAGTGAGTAGCTGAAGCAAGTACCAGAGCAGTATTCTCACCAACTGGGGACGGTGAAGAATCGGGAAACTTCAGCAAGTGTCAAGCCAGAGACCCAGCCAGCGAAGGTGACGCTTGCAGAGCAGCCTTGTGTGCCAAGCCAGGCACTGAGCAGGCCAGTGGGGTGATGCTTGAGGAGTATCTGTGAGTGCCAAGCTAGGGACCCAGCAGGGACGCTGGGGGGACGCTTGAGGAAGATACTCAGTAAGAAGGTTGGAAGAGCTCGGGAGATCCAGTGGCAGTGGATCAGCAAGTGTAGTGAGAGAGACTGGGAGCTCAGTGGAGTGAAGATCTACAAGAAGTGATTAAAGAGCAAGTACAGAAGTTCGTTACAACTTGTGTTAGAAACTGTTACAAGACTGTTGCTATAGGAGACAGCGATCCTACATATGCAGATGTGGTGTCTTGCTGATGCCTTTCCATGCATGGCTGTCTACCTATAGAAGTCTCTGAGTCTGCTAATTAACATTACAACTACTAAAGGGTGTCCTGGCCCTAAACCCTCTCTCCCACAGTTCTGTTCAAGAGAAAATTAATCTCTTTGCATTCCAGAAGAATCAACCTTGCATTACACCCACCATGCCTTGTAACCCACTCTACATAGAAGGATGTCAGCTGTCCCTAACTCTGGAGGTTCTCATTAGACCAAAGGGGACCCAGGACCTTGCTACATAGAGGAAAAAAGAAAAGAATGCAGCCATCACATTTGGGGTTTGGTAAACTGCACTATATTAGATTTTTGTTTTTGGGTTTCCTTCCAATGTGTGCAGTTATGAGGAGTGCCACCCACTGGCATGTTGCTAGAGCGATGAAGCTCTATCCTGCTGCAGAGCTTTTAGGATGTCTTACACTCTTTCAGTGTTTTACACTGAAACTGCTCTAACAGGAATAGCGAAACTCCATTGCAGAAGTGAAGGGGGTGTCCTGTGGCTGACACGATCATCTACTCATAAGCAAAATAACAAATTTTAAAACTGGCCCTTTAAAAAAAAATAGAAAAAAAGGTCCTTAAGTGCACTGTGTTCGGACGCCGGACACAATGCACTATGGGAAGTGCCACATCTATGCAATCACGAGATTGCAGACGCGGCGCTTCATGTGCATGCTTTTTTCCCGCCTTGCGGTGCTTTCCGAAGCACTGAGCAGCTTCCGCCTGGCGCTCGTAGTAGCTATTACTACGGCCGGGCAATTTGATTGACATCTGAGTTAGATGTCACTTCCTTTGTTCTCTCTCCCATTGCGCCCGAGAGAGAAAACCGGAAGTATGAGGAGTGGACTCCTCCATCGCCACTGCCAGTTGAAAGGAGACACAGCAGGAGAGTACAACACAGCAAGGTAAGCGCCGCTGTGCCAGTCCGGACCTCCCGTGGAGAAGAGGGGGAGGGGGGTTTGAAGTGACACAGGCTGCATTTGATGTGACACAGGCTGCATTTGATGTGATACAGGCTGTATTTGATGTGACACAGGCTGTATTTGATGTGACACAGGCTGCATTTGATGTGACACAGGCTGCATTTGATTGACACAGGCTGTATTTGATGTGACACAGGCTGCCTGCATTATTTGATGTGACACAGCCTGCATTTGATGTAACACAGGCTGCATTTAATGGGACACAGGCTGCATTTGATGGAACACAGGCTGCATGTAAGGAGGGACTCCGCTGGGGGCACCTGATGTAAGGACGGACTTCGCTGGGGGGCACCTAATGTAAGGATGGACTCCGCTGGGAGCACCTGATGTAAGGAGGGACTGTGCTGGGGGCACCTGATGTAAGGAGGGACTGTGCTGGGGGCACCTGATGTAAGGAGGGACTCTGCCGGGGGCACCTGATATATGGAGGGACTCTGCTGGGGGTATCTGATGTAAGGAGGGACCCCGCTGGGGGCACCTGATGTATGGAATAGGGACTCCACTGGGGGCACCTGATGTTTGGAGGGACTCCACTGGGGGCACCTGATGTATGGAGGGACTCTGCTGGTGGCACCTGATGTATGGAGGGACTCTGCTGGGGGCACCTGATGTATGGAGGGACTCTGCTGATGGCACCTGATGTAAGGAGGGACTCTGCTGGGTTCACCCGATGTAAGGAGGGACTCTGCTGGGGGCACCTGATGTAAGGAGGGACTGCACTGGGGGCACCTGATGTATGGAGGGACTCTGCCGGGGGCACCTTATGTATGGAGGGACTCTGCTGGGGGCACCTGATGTAAGGAGGGACTCTGCTGGGGGCACCTGTTGTAAGGAGGGACTCTGCTGGGGATACCTGATGGCATCTGGTGGCAGGCGACACACTCAGGGCTCCCACTGATTCTGCATTATGGTGAGTTGAATGATTTAATTTTACAATGTAATAATAGAAATAATGCTCTTCAATCATCATGACACCATAAGAACCATGGTGCTGGGATGATGGAAGTGCTAACACCAGTTGTTTGGAGTATCTTTATCTGCTGATTGTTAAACTTTCTAGAATACACATATTTCTATTGTTGTGTAGGACCTGGGCCTGCTGTCCCTCCATCCCTCGTTCATCTCAGACGCTAACCACACCACCTTAGAGCCACACCCAATATTTTGCTGAAACCACGCCCATTTTAACCAAGTGAGAGGGGTCAAAAAGGAAGGGCCGGGTCTGCCCCCCCCCCCCCCCATCCTAAAACTTCATCAGCCACCACTGGTTTGGCTTAAAAAGTCTTTTGCAAAACTGTAAGATAATTAAAAGCTGTATCTGCAAAGAAGCTACAATATTCTTCTCAAACTTCCCATGACGCTGAATTCCATTCACCTTGAAAAGTATTCATACCCCTTGAAATTTTCCAAATTTTGTCATGTTACAACCAAAAACATAAATGTAATTTATTGGTATTTTATGTGATAGACCAACACAAAGTGGCACATTAATTGTGAAGTGGAAGGAAAATGTAAATGGTTTTCAAATTTTTTTTACAAATAAATATGTGAAAAGTGTGGCGTTTTTTTCTATTCAGCCCCCTTTACTCTGATACCCCTAACTAATATATAGTTGAACCAATTGCCTTTAGAAGTCACCTAATTAGTAAATAGAGTCCACCTGTGTATAATTTAAGAGAACCTTAGTGAACAAACACCTTCATGAAGGCCAAGGACCACACCAGACAGGTCAGGGATAAAGTTGTGGAGAAGTTTAAAGCAGGGTTAGGTTATACAAAAATGTCCCAAGCTTTGAACATCTCACAGAGCACTGTTCAATCCATCATCTGAAAATGGAAAGAGTATGGCACAACTGTAAACCTACCAAGACATGGCCGTCCACTTAAACTGACAGGCCGGGCAAGGAGAGCATTAATCAGAGAAGCAGCCAATAGGCCCATGGTAACTCTGGAGGAACCATTGAGCCCAGCGGGGGATGCGGAAGACTGACGCTCCCAGAAATAGCCGTTTTCTCAGCATGATTCTTTATCAACATAGCACAGCCATGTTGGTAGTGCAAGTGATATATCTACAATAGTGTCTTTGCAGGTACAGCTTTTATAAATGTTTTCTCTCTTAATTGACATAGTCACTTTAACCACTTGATCTCCGGAAGATTTACTCCCCTTCCTGCCCAGGCCATTTTTTGCAATACGACACTGCGTTATTTTAACTGACAATTGCGTGGTCAAGCAACACTTTACCCAAATCAAATGTATGTCCTTTTTTTAACACAAATAGAACTTTCTTTTGGTGGTATTTGATCACCTCTGGGTTTTTAATTTTTTGCGCTTTAAAGAACTACCGACAATAAAAAAAAAAGAAAAATGTTTTACTTTCTGCTCTAAAACACATCCAATAAAAAAATGCAAAACATGAAATCTCGTCATCAATTCAGACCAATGTGTATTCTACTACATATTTTTGGTAAAAAAAATCTGAATAAGCATATATTGATTGGTTTGCACAAATGTTATAGCGTCTACAAACTATGGGATTTTTTATTTTTTTTCTAGTAATGGCGGTGATCAGCGAGCATCTATGAAGAAATGTTTTGTATTTGTATAATAGAATGGTGATTGTACTCTTTAGCTGCAAGGATAACTCCTGTCTAAGCACAAGGCTTGTTCACCACGTATGCAATTTTCCACAACTCAATGCACATAAAAGCATGTAAAATTCACATAATTGTAACACAAGTAAAAGTAGTAATATGGTGACTCAGGAAACAGAAAAAAAAACACCCATTTTTTTATATGCTCTGGAAAATTTGATTGATAGCAGTCCACAGTGACATCCAACACGAAAGCCTTGAGTATTGTTTTTGATCAAAGCTGTAGTAGGATCAGCCAAGACACACTGTAATATCAGTGACCACAGATTTATTTTAAAATAAACCACAGTTGGTGTATAGCAAATAGTTCATCTCTCAGTTCATTAGCTGTTCACATAATGTTTCCTTGTTAAAATTGGGAACCAGAAATTAGCCTGTAAAACAGAATACATTTATATATATATATATATTTTTTTTTTTTCATCAGTAAACATCTTGATAAAAGAGAATGCTTTAAAACTTTTTACAGTACTGAAGTTTTACAACAAGAGAGTGCCTACTGTGTACTGTGGCCTGTCCATGTGACTTCATCAGTGAAAAATGAATTAAAACCCTGGACCCCAAAACATATAGCAATCCCTGCCATGCATTACTTTTTTTATGGTTTCACTGGTAAAATTTATTGTAAACTTGTCAGGAGAGACCTCCTACCGAAAATGCAAGATTTATGGCTGTCGTGTTGACCCACTGACTTCAATACTTTTACAGGCCCAAAGCCCCCAAAAGGCATTGAATGTTTTATATTATATTACTCCAACATGGAGTAATAAAAAATATTTTTGGACTCGACAATCAATATGGTGGTTCTTCATTTTCCACTAATACTTTCTACACTGAGTTGACCTGAAACTAGTATGTATGCAAGTCAAAAAATCATTCTAGTCAAAAAAATGTTATCTTCATACGTGTTCCAATCACTGACTATTTTATATGTTTTAATCAAGATTTGTTCTGTCATTTAAAAAGTGCTCAAATCCCTGAACACTGTATTAGTTGTATCTTACCTGTGCCAGAATGTTCTTGAGAGTTTGATTTAATTTGCTGTCCGGTGTTTCCTGTGACCTTTCTTCCAGTAACTTCTGATGAAGGTAATGGACTCTCTCCAACTCTTTGGATGGGTAGAAGGAAGCCATCACCAATAATTTCATTTGTATCAGGAAAGTGGAGAATAAAGCAAAGAAGACTAGTACTCCGATTAATATGGTCAATGGGATCCACGAAGCAGTAAGGGAGAGCTCTGGTTTCGGGGCACACTGAGGTTCAAACAGTGTGATATTCATGGTGTGGTGGTGTGTGTCAGCCCTTCTTAAATTGAGCAAGTCTTTGAGGTCCATATGAGTGTGCTTTTAAGACAGGAACAAAAAGGGACAATTTAAGTATAAAGAATATTTTGCACACTTGCAGACTTTACATCATTGTTAGGACTTGTGTTGACGGGTTTTGGGCTAGTCTTGATGGGCAAATACAGTTTGCTTTCAGGTGAATTCCACTTGCATTTGAGATCAGTTTGAGATGCCTCTGAGATCATTGACAGGCACATTTGAACCTCTTTTAAGCTCCATCAACCTCCTTTAAGTTGTTTTTGCAAACATCTTTGACTTATATAATTACAAAAGCAATTCTGACATGAACGAAAGTCAGTTCTGACACCAACAAAAGCCCATCAACACAGGCCATTAAATCAACCTTTTCCATCACCCATGCAGGACAAAAGTAAAAGGGTAATTTAGCCCATTAACATTATCTCACCATTCCTTGCTCTCACAATGCTCCATTCAGCTGGTGAGAGGCAAGAGACATACAGGGCATTTAGAAGAATGGATAATTATATGGATAGGCATCTCACTCCCCCTCTCCCATGGCACATTGCTATGTGCCTTGCATGGATGTCCACAGGAGGCCCGATCATCCAACGTGATGCTCGCCTTGGCTGCTCCGCACCAGTCATTGGCTGCCAGCCTGCTTGTGTTGTGTAGATCGGGCTGGCGACGAACCCCGCCCTCTCAAGTGTCAGAGTCAGTTATACGCTGCCGCCTGCCAGTGCTGCCCTGGGGGATCATCATCACAGACAGCAAATACTGAGGCATGCACAGTGAAGAACCACAGGTAAAAGCAAGACTCAGGAGGAGCATTTTTATATATTGCTTTGCTTGGAAAGTGGGACAGCTGAGCTGAGCTATAATTGCAATTTGCTGGAAAGATAAGTGTGTGTGTACAGTTTAAGTGATAATTCATCTTCACTTATCACTTTGTATTGGATTGAAAGCATGGGCAGGTTACTCAGGCGGCAGTGTACCATGCCCATATAACCTAGAGATTCTACATCTTTTTACATTGCAATACATCTGTTGTGGCCATATTTTGATCTTGATGAAAACAGCTATACAGTGACAGTATGAAGATCAAAATATGGCCACAACAGATGTATTGCAATGTAAAAAGATGTACATTCTTTAGCCAAGGGCGTAAGGGCGTCAACCGTCATAAAGGAAAAGAGGAAAAGAGAAAAAAGAAGAGGGGGAGGGGGGGAAAAAAAAAAAGAAGAAGGGGGAGGGGGGGGGGGAAAGAAAACGGAAAGGGGGGGGAAAAAAGAGGAAGGAAAAAGTTGGTGGAAAGGAATGGGTGTAAGTGAGTGGATGGGGAGTGAAAGTGAATGGGAAAAGGTGGAGTGAACAGGTGTGCATTATGGGAACGAGTGCAACATAGTCAATTGCATAATAGGTGAAATATTAAGTGTTTACTTACAATCCCTAAAGAGGGAAGGAGTTTAATGGAACGGGGAACCAGGGTGCGTTTCTCTGCAGCGGTACTTTGGACATATGTATATATATGTGTCACTAGGCCAAGGAGTTGTCTAAGTACAGGCACACATTGATGGATGAGCAGAGACTATTGGCATATTTATTTAAATACTATTAATAATTCCTTTATATATATATATAAAAAATGAATAAACATAACAATAATAATAAAAAATAACTCACTAATAAAATATTAATACAGAACTCCTTGGCCTAGTGACACATATATATACATATGTCCAAAGTACCGCTGCAGAGAAACGCACCCTGGTTCCCCGTTCCATTAAACTCCTTCCCTCTTTAGGGATTGTAAGTAAACACTTAATATTTCACCTATTATGCAATTGACTATGTTGCACTCGTTCCCATAATGCACACCTGTTCACTCCACCTTTTCCCATTCACTTTCACTCCCCATCCACTCACTTACACCCATTCCTTTCCACCAACTTTTTCCTTCCTCTTTTTTCCCCCCCTTTCCGTTTTCTTTCCCCCCCCCCTCCCCCTTCTTCTTTTTTATTTTTTTTCCCCCCCCCCTCCCCCTCTTCTTTTTTCTCTTTTCCTCTTTTCCTTTATGACGGTTGACGCCCTTACGCCCTTGGCTGTCTTCGATCCAATGTCACATACGATTATGTTATATTATTTGTATTGTTCTCTTATTGTATATCTGTTTTCTCTCTCTTATTTCTAATATAGAAAGCTCCTGAGGAAGCGTCTTAGGACGCGTAACATGTAGAGCAACTACAAACAAGCTGTTTTTCTGTATGACTGTATCGCGCACCTATGGTTTCGTGTTTTTGTTCATTTTTATGTCACAATTTTCTAAGAAAATTTGAATGATCGCATTTAAATTGAGTGACCTTATTGGAACCATATTGTTACTATTCAAGCGTACCTATACATCAGCCTGTTAAATACTTCTATAGCTTGCCAGGTTGTTTTTTCCAAACAATCTGTTTTAGATTTATAATTTTTGTATATACTCTTTTCATTTATATGTTTTTAATAAAAAAACTTTCTACACCTATCCTATGCCTAAAAAGTCCATCACTCTCCAACATTAATTTGTTGACAAAATACCCCAACATTCAGATTATGGAGGGACTCTGCCGGGGGCACCTTATATATGGAGGGACTCTGCTGGGGGCACCTGCTGTAAGGAGGGACTCTGCTGGGGGCACCTGATGTAAGGAGGGACTCTGCTGGGGGCACCTGATGTAAGGAGGGACTCTCTTGGGTGCACCTGATGTAAGGAGGGACTCTGCTGGGGACACCTGATGGCATCTGGTGGCAGGCGACACACTCAGGGCTCCCACTAATTCTGCATTATGGTGAGTTGAATGATTTAATTTTATATTACAATGTAATAATAGAAATAATGCGCTTCAATCATCATGACACCATAAGAACCATGGTGCCAGGATGATGGAAGTGCTAACACCAGGTGTTTGGAGTATCTTTATCTGCTGATTGTTAAACTTTCTAGAATACACATATTTCTATTCTTGTGTAGGACCTGAGCCTGCTGTCCCTCCATCCCTCGTTCATCTCAGACGCTAACCACACCACCTTAGAGCCACGCCCACTATTTTGCTGAAACCACGCCCATTTTAACCAAGTGAGAGGGGTCAAAAAGGAAAGGCCGGGTCTGGCCCCCCCATCCTAAAACTTCACCAGCCACCACTGGTTTGGCTTAAAAAGTATTTTGCAAAACTGTAAAATAATTAAAAGCTGTATCTGCAAAGAAGCTACAATATTCTTCTCAAGCTTCCCATGACGCTGAATTCAATTCACCTTGAAAAGTATTCATACCCCTTGAAATTTTCCACATTTTGTCATGTTACAACCAAAAACATAAATGTATTTTATTGGGATTTTATGTGATAGACCAACACAAAGTGGCACATAATTGTGAAGTGGAAGGAAAATGATAAATGGTTTTCAAATTTTTTTACAAATAAATATCTGAAAAGTGTGGCGTTTTTTTCTATACAGCCCCCTTTACTCTGATAACCCTATCTAATATATAGTTGAACCAATTGCCTTTAGAAGTCACCTAATTAGTAAATAGAGTCCACCTGTGTATAATTTAAGAGAACCTTAGTGAACAAACACCATCATGAAGGCCAAGGACCACACCAGACAGGTCAGGGATAAAGTTGTGGAGAAGTTTAAAGCAGGGTTAGGTTATACAAAAATGTCCCAAGCTTTGAACATCTCACAGAGCACTGTTCAATCCATCATCTGAAAATGGAAAGAGTATGGCACAACTGTAAACCTACCAAGACATGGCCGTCCACTTAAACTGACAGGCCGGGCAAGGAGAGCATTAATCAGAGAAGCAGCCAATAGGCCCATGGTAACTCTGGAGGAACCATTGAGCCCAGCGGGGGATGCGGAAGACTGACGCTCCCAGAAATAGCCGTTTTCTCAGCATGATTCTTTATCAACATAGCACAGCCATGTTGGTAGTGCAAGTGATATATCTACAATAGTGTCTTTGCAGGTACAGCTTTTATAAATGTTTTCCCTCTTAATTGACATAGTCACTTTAACCACTTGATCTCCGGAAGATTTACTCCCCTTCCTGCCCAGGCCATTTTTTGCAATACGACACTGCGTTATTTTAACTGACAATTGCGCGGTCAAGCAACACTTTACCCAAATCAAATGTATGTCCTTTTTTTAACACAAATAGAACTTTCTTTTGGTGGTATTTGATCACCTCTGCGTTTTAAATTTTTTGCACGATAAAGAACTACCGACAATAATAAAAAAAAACACAAAATTTTTTACTTTCTGCTCTAAAACACATCCAATAAAAAAATGCAAAACATTAAATCTCGTCATCAATTTAGACCAATTTGTATTCTACTACATATTTTTGGTAAAAAAAATCTAAATAAGCATATATTGATTGGTTTGCACAAATGTTATAGCGTCTACAAACTATGGGATTTTTTTTTTTTTTTCTAGTAATGGCGGTGATCAGCGAGCATCTATGAAGAAATGTTTTGTATTTGTATAATAGAATTGTGATTGTACTTTTTAGCTGCAAGGATAACTCCTGTCCAAGCACAAGGCTTGTTCACCACGTATGCAATTTTCCACAATGCAATGCACATAAAAGCATGTAAAATTCACATTATTGTAACACAAGTAAAAGTAGTAATATGGTGACTCAGGAAACAGAAAAAAAAACACCCATTTTTTTATATGCTCTGGAAAATTTGATTGATAGCAGTCCACAGTGACATCCAACAAAAAAGCCTTGAGTATTGTGTTTGATCAAAGCTGTAGTAGGATCAGCCAAGACACACTGTAATATCAGTGACCACAGCTTTATTTTAAAATAAACCACAGTTGGTGTATAGCAAAGAGTTCATCTCTCAGTTCATTAGCTGTTCACATAATGTTTCCTTGTTAAAATTGGGAACCAGAAATTAGCCTGTAAAACAGAATACATTTATATATATATATTTTATTTATTTTTTTCATCAGTAAACATCTTGATAAAAGAGAATGCTTTAAAACTTTTTACAGTACTGAAGTTTTACAACAAGAGAGTGCCTACTGTGTACTGTGGCCTGTCCATGTGACTTCATCAGTGAAAAATGAATTAAAACCCTGGACCCCAAAACATATAGCAATCCCTGCCATGCATTACTTTTTTTATGGTTTCACTGGTAAAATTTATTGTAAACCTGTCAGGAGAGACCTCCTACCGAAAATGCAAGATTTATGGCTGTCGTGTTGACCCACTGACTTCAATACTTTTACAGGCCCAAAGCCCCCAAAAGGCATTGAATGTTTTATATTATATTACTCCAACATGGAGTAATAAAAAATATTTTTGGATTCGACAATCGGTATGGTGGTTCTTCTTCATTTTCCAATAATACTTTCTGTATTGAGCTGACCTGAAACTAGTATGTATGCAAGTCAAAAAATCATTCTAGTCAAAAAAATGTTATCTTCATACGTGTTCCATTTACTGACTATTTTATATGTTTTAATCAAGATTTGTTCTGTCATTTAAAAAGTGCTCAAATCCCTGAACACTGTATTAGTTGTATCTTACCTGTGCCAGAATGTTCTTGAGAGTTTGATTTAATTTGCTGTCCAGTGTTTCCTGTGACCTTTCTTCCAGTATCTTCTGATGAAGGTAATGGACTCTCTCCAACTCTTTGGATGGGTAGAAGGAAGCCATCACCAATAATTTCATTTGTATCAGGAAAGTGGAGAATAAAGCAAAGAAGACTAGTACTCCGATTAATATGGTCAATGGGATCCACGAGGCAGTAAGGGAGAGCTCTGGTTTCGGGGCACACTGAGGTTCAAACAGTGTGATATTCATGGCGTGGTGGTGTGTGTCAGCCCTTCTTAAATTGAGAAAGTCTTTGAGGTCCATATGAGTGTGCTTTTAAGACAGGAACAAAAAGGGACAATTTAAGTATAAAGAATATTTTGCACACTTGCAGACTTTACATCATTGTTAGGACTTGTGTTGACGGGTTTTGGGCGAGTCTTGATGGGCAAATACAGTTTGCTTTCAGGTGAATTCCACTTGCATTTGAGATCAGTTTGAGATGCCTCTGAGATCATTGACAGGCACATTTGAACCTCTTGTAAGCTTCATCAACCTCCTTTAAGTTGTTTTTGCAAACATCTTTGACTTATATAATTACAAAAGCAATTCTGACATGAACGAAAGTCAGTTCTGACACGAAGAAAAGCCCATCAACACAGGCCATTAAATCAACCTTTTCCATCACCCATGCAGGACAAAAGTAAAAGGGTAATTTAGCCCATCAACATCATCTCACCATTCCTTGCTCTCACAATGCTCCATTCAGCTGGTGAGAGGCAAGAGACATACAGGGCATTTAGAAGAATGGATAATTATATGGATAAGCATCACACTCTCCCATGGCACATTGCTATGTACCTTGCATGGATGTCCGCAGGAGGGGGCAAGGGGGGGTCAAGTGCCCCCCCTGGAATCGTCAAGGTGTTGCAGCAGCCGGCAGGGTCCACTGCAGTCGCCGCCATGCTGCAGACTTTTTTGCTGAGACCGCTGGCTGCTCTCTTACATCTATCATCTGACGCCCCCCTCACCCTGGCCCGATCATCCAATGTGATGCTCGCCTTGGCTGCTCCGCACCAGTCATTGGCTGTCAGCCTGCTTGTGTTGATTAGATCAGGCCGGCGCCGAACCCCGCCCTCTCAAGTGTCAGAGTCAGTTATACGCTGCCGCCTGCCAGTGCTGCCCTGGGCCTAGGGGATCATCATCACAGACAGCAAATACTGAGGCATGCACAGTGAAGAACCACAGGTAAAGGCAAGTCTCAGGAGGAGCATTTTTATATATTGCTTTGCTTGGAAAATGGGACAGCTGAGCTGAGCTAAAATTGCAATTTTCTGGAAAGATAAGTGTGTGTGTACAGTTTAAGAGATAATTCATCTTCACTTATCACTTTGTATTGGATTGAAAGCATGGGCAGGTTACTCAGGCGGCAGTGTACCATGCCCATATAACCTAGAGATTCTACATCTTTTTACATTGCAACACATCTGTTGTGGCCATATTTTGATCTTAATGAAAACAGCTATACAGTGACAATATGAAGATCAGAATATGGCCACAACAGATGTATTGCAATGTAAAAAGATGTCCATTATCTAGGTTATATGGGCATGGTACGCAGCCGCCTGAGTAACTTCCAATACAAAGTGAAGATGAATTATCTCATATAACACACATGTATCTTTCCATTGGAAAGATTTTCATGAGATTGTCAAAAAGGGGTGGAGCATCGGTGGCCTTAAAATGACCCCCCCCCCCCGGAAAAAGTTCTGCAGACGCCCATTGGTGCCTTTAGTCTGGCCCAGAGCTTGGGCAGTCCATATCCCTGTGGGAGCTCAGTTTGTAATCTACAAAGGACTTTCTTTCCCTAGTCCCAAGACCAAAGAAACAACACACATTTGAGAAAATAGTGGCTAGTATCGCTTGCATGATATATTCTATCTACCGTATACATCTATGCTTTTTTGTAACGGTATAATTCTTATGTAGTATAATATAGAAGTATTTCAAATACAGTATAGGTCAATCAAATAAGGTTGTGAAAGTACATTGATGATTTGTAGCAACAAGCAAATGCATTTGTAAATCAGACTAATCAACCAATTGTTTGTTTGCTTAAACTTGTGCAAACCAATCTACTGTATCCAGTGTGCAGGTCCTCATAATTGAATTTAGTGACCCTATTGGACCCCCAGATACAGTGGGGAAAATAATCATTTGATCCACTGCAGATTTTGTAAGTTTGTTCACTTTCAAAGAAATAAAGGGTCTATCATTTTTATCATAGGTGCATTTTAAATGATAGAGACAGAATATCAACTAACAATCCAGACAAAAAAAAAAAACACATGATACAAATGTTATAAATTAAGTTGCAGTTCAATGAGTAAAATAAGTATTTGATCCCCAAGCAAAACATGACTTAGAACTTTGTGGAGAAACCCTTGTTGTCAAGCACAGAGGTAAGATGTTTCCTGTAGTTAGTTACCAGGAGGGATTTTGGTCCACTCTTCTTTGCAGATCTTCTCTAAATCCTCAAGGTTTCTTGGCTGCCGCTTGACAACTTGAAGTTTCATCTCCCTCCATAAACTTTCTAGAGGTTTAAGGTCTGGAGACTGGCTAGGCCCCTCCATGAACTTAAAGAGGAGGTCCACCTAAAAAAAAAAATCTTAAAAGCCAGCAGCTACAAATACTGCAGCTGCTGACTTTTAATAAATGGACACTTACCTGTCCCAGGGTCCAGCGATGTCGGCAGCCGAAGCCGATCAAGCTATCTGCTCTTGGCAGCTGCCGCCGCCATCCTCGGTGAGGAAATCAGGAAGTGTATCGTTACGGCTTCACTTACCGGTTCCCTATTGCGCAATCGCGAGTCGAGCTGCACGTCCTAACTGGTCCCCGCTATCTCCAGGGACCTGTGTGTTTCTCAGGAGACAGCGGGTGGGAACGGGAAGTGGCGTGACTCCTACAGGAGTCTATTCCCAGAAGTGGGTGCAAATACCTGTATTATACAGGTATCTGCACCCCCCTCCCCCTTGAAAGGTGCCAAATGTGACACTGGAGGGGGGGAGGGTTCCGAAAAAATTTTTTGTGTGAACCTTCGCTTTAATGTGCATCTTCTTGAGCCACTCCTTTGTTGCCTTGGCAGTATTTTTGTTGGGTCATTGTCATGCTGGAAGACCCATCCATGACCCATCTTCAGTGTTCTGGCTGAGAGAAGAAGGTTCTCATCCAAGATTTTACAATTCATGGCCCCGTCCACTGGCTCCTCAATGTGGTAATGTCCACCTGTACCTTTAGCAAAGAAACAGCCCCAATGCATAATGTTTCCACCTCCATGCTTGACTGTAGGGATGGTGTTCTTTGGGTCATAGTCAGCATTTTTCTTCCTCCAAACACAACGAGTCGAGTTAATGCCAAAGAGCTCAATTTTGGTCACATCTGACCACATCACTTTCTCCCAATCCTTCTCTGAATCATTAAGATGTTCATTGTCAAACTTCAGACAGGCGTGTACATGTGCCTTCTTGAGGAGGGGGACCTTGCGAGAGCTGCAGGATTTCAATCCATGGCAGCGTATTGTTTTACCAGTGATTTGTTTGGTGCCTGTGGTCCCAACTGCCTTGAGATCGTTCACAAGCTCTTCCCATGTAGTTCTGGGCTGGTCCCTCACTTTTCTCATCCTTAGTCCATGAGGTGAAATCTTGCATGGAGCTCCAGACTGAGAGGGATTGATAGTTATTTAGTATTTCCTCCATTCGCGAAAAAATCGTTCCAACAGTTGTCTCCTTTACACCAACCTTCTTGCTGATGGTCTTGTAGCCAATTCCAGCCTTGTGCAGGTCTACAACCTTGTGTCTGACGTCCTTTGACAGCTCCTTGGTCTTGTTTATGAAGGTGGGTTTGAATGGAAGAAAGAGATTCTGTGGACAGGTGTTTTTTTATACACATGAGTTGCCTTTTAGGAGCACCTTCTTAAATTGACAAGACTAATCTGTGTACCACATAAGCACATACTGTAGTCAGTCTGTGGGAGCCAGAATTATTGGTAGAGGACCAAATACTTATATTACTCACTGAACTGGAACTCAGTTTATAACACTTGTATCATGTGTTTTCTCTGGATTTTTGTTTGATATCCTGTCTCTATCATTTAAAATACACCTATGATAAAAATTATAGACCCTTCATTTCTTTGTAAGTGGGCAAACTTACAAAATCTGCACGGGATTAAACACATTTTTTTCCCACTGTACCTTGCTTTATTCCTAACAGATTAACTTATAAATACATTTAGCATAGTATTTTATTGTTACACAGTTAATATATTTGGAAAAAGACTCGTGTGCATAAGGCCCAAAGGCAAAACAAACCCCCCTGGGCAAATGTTGCCAATTTTGCCACACATGATGGGGGAAAATCCTTCTGACTCACAAATGGCAGTCAAATCCATTCCCTGGATCAAAGAATTGCTTATTATTCTTTTAGTAATTATGACTTTAGATATTACTAGTTGCAAAAAAATCATCCAGACCTTATTTTTTTGTTTTTACTATGATTTCATGTGCTAAAGCACATGTGCTCCATCCAACCCGTGGCCCAAAACGGCTATGAATGTGACCCAACACAAAATCGTAAACTTATTTTTTTTTAAATCTTTTGTTAAAATTGCATTTACACTTAGCGAACACATGTGGCCAAAGAAACATTTGACAGTGTCTCTTTATTGGACTTTTATACGTTTTATTTTCCCCTAAAAATTTTTTTTTTATAAAACTGATTATATGAGCAATTATTATAAACGATATATAAAATATAAAAAAAAGTTATAAAACGTATAAAAACAAAAATCCAAATTACTTTTAATATGATACTTCTGGTGTGAATACTTACAGAAAAGGTCATCGTTATTGGAACTACAGCCATGTCCAAACTTTTTAGGTGTTTCCTTACAGTAAGAATCAGCCAGTAAAGCATAAAATCTAAAAATGAAATTAAAATCCAAATCAAAATATTTGTCATTATGGGAAGGAAATACAGAGCCACATTCAGCTTTTGTTTATCTGAGGTTCTTAAGCTGGGAATTTGGATGTACTTGTTCTGCTCCTTCTTACTGAGAGGCAGAACACGCAAGGTGTTTTGCTGTTCTTCATCATACTGCACAAATGCCTTTGTAATATACGAGTTATTGGCTTTGTTTAGAATCAGGAATTTTTTAAAAAAGATCCAGGTTCCAACCAGGATGATGGAAATTCCTCCAATGAGAAAAACGATGCGGCCGGCAAATGTCATAATACCGAACACCGAAGAAACACTCGAAGAAACAGTTTGCATCTGTACTTTTGTTTCATTAAGCATAGCATTAAGTTTGTGATCCGAAATTCTTATTTTACATTGAAAATCATCAGACAGGGAGACGACATCTGCAAATGGGTTAAAAAAATGTTGTTTTGCATAGACATATAGCGTAGAAAGTAAATTAGAGTAAAAATCGAAAGGAACAAGTTTTAGAGAAGCGCGCTTGGCTTCCAGGTTGCAGATAATGCTGTCTGCCACAATTTTTAGGTTTTCCAAGATATTTCTTACGTTATTAAAGACAACTATGCTGGTTCCAATGGTGATGAGTACATTTCTCCCTTCTCTCATGCCGCATGCCAAGAGGAACAAGATGCTCATACAACGCACTGACTTAGAAACGCAGGCAAGAACAAATACTAAAATACCAAAGGAAAAAGTGATGCTTAAGTTAACCAATCCAACTCCAATCTTTGATAGCACCAAAACCAAAATCAAGAAAGCACTCACTGTTATTCCAAGAAGGAGGCAAAGTAAGCCAAAAAATATTCTGTTCCTCCATCCACATTCTTTGCCTGAGACAAAAATTTTGGCACAGCTGAAAAGAATTGTAACAATTTTGGCAAACATGATTAATCTGAAGGAAAAAAAACAAAGGATAGTAAAGTAAAAAATAAAAAAAGTCCTTGAAGCTTTTACAAAATAGAGAAATTATTCTGAAGAAGAAATCAAGAATTGTTGGGGAATTCTTGGTAAAGCCAAAGTATTATTTTACATCTTGCGCTAAAAGAAAAAGAAACAAAAAATAAAACAGGAAAGGCATGTGGGCACAACTGGCCACTACGAACATATGAATCATTGTGAAATTCCCATCTATATGTGGTGTATAAGGAAGTTACTTGGCCTTTACAGCTGAACTGAATATAAATATATACTTGTTTCTGCTCAAAAAGAATTGTAGGTTGTTTTGTATGCATAAAGAATTCATGATGATCATATTTCAAAATAAAAGGCTAAATTATTGGGATAGTAAACAACACTCAAAAATATCCAAAATATTTTATTTAAATAATATTAATATTAAATTATCCCTTCATTATTAAAAATTAGACAATTGTCTTCTTCTCCCAGGTAAGTAAGAGTAGTAACATATCCACTTCATAAAAAAAAAAAAATATTATATATATATATATATATATATATATATATATATATATATATATATATATATAATATATATATACAGTTTAATCCTGCATATAAGATATCAAAACAAGAGTTCATTCTCCAGAAATTAAAAACTGGTACAATGTAGTTACTACTATAATAAAGGTATTATCTTCAGCTACGTATGGCTACATAATTTTGTATAGGACATAAATGGGCTTATTCATGCAGTAACCATAGGTTTTAACTGTCAAATCATGATCACAGGACAGATTCTCTGGCTTCTGCTATCCTGATAAAAAGAAAGAGAAAGAGGTGTATGCTCCGGGTTCAGGACAAAAAAAAGGGGCGTGTTCTAGACTGGGGAGTCAGTGGCTGTCAAAAGCACAGGAAGTCCTCTAGCGGGCTTACGGTTTTTACTGGAATGTTAATACTGCATATAGGGGAAAAAAATGGAGCAGTGAGTGAGGAAAGGTTCTTAAGCCAACAATAGTAGGAGATCCCCTTGCAAGCCATACCTTTATTTACTTTTCTGGGATTCATCTTTTCTCAAAGCTGTTATGCATCCCCTAAAAACATTACACACACTCTTTAGTATTGTGTTTTCCCTCTGCATGATAAATGTTGGTGCCTGTTACAGATTTACGTACTTGTAGGAAACAGATATATTAAACTTATCGCATGAAGGCATGATGGGTGGGCCACAGTGAGGCCAGAATGCCCATACCACAGACACTTCGTCCTCAATGCATGTTCAGTCCCCAGGATGCACAACATCAATGGTTGCTAGGACACTGTCGGCTCCACAGCATCCTCAGTTGCTAGGATTCTGTTGGTGGTGTAGTTGACAGTGTCCTAGCAACCATTGACACCTTGTGGTTGACAGCATCCTAGCAACCAGTGAAGCTGTGTAGCTGACAGCATCCTAGAAACCAGTGACGGTGTATAGCTGACAGCATCCTAGAAACCAGTGACGGTGTATAGCTGACAGCATCCTAGAAACCAGTGACGGTGTATAGCTGGCAGCATAACAACTAATAGCACAACATTAGAGGGTGGCACATGAAAAGATGTATACACACTGCAGCCACACTCTGAGTGCTCTGGCCTGTTTCTGTACACCAACATAGAGTTGATCTTTATTACCTCCAGTTTCCTTATCTATGAATCAGTGGTAATTCATTTTAAATGTGTTGCAGCAATAGCGACCCATTGTGAAAGTGGCATACATAAGAACTAGCTGAATCTGTTACATTTGTCAGAACTCTGAACAAAACTGTTGCAAGGCTTTCATGATTTAAGCTCAGGACTTTTGAAAGGAACCATACCACCAGCAAGGTGTCACAAAAGCTTTGTTAAAGCTGATTCATTTTTTTTTTTTTTTTAAATCAGCACAAGGGACAGTACTTTTATGAATGATGATGTCCGCTCTGTTCCTTGAATTCTTCTGTCCTCTGCCCCCCAGATACTCCTGCAGCTGTGATCTTCTGGTGCTGTGGGGTTAATATAAGTGGGTCTACCTGTCATAGGCATATGCCAAAAGTGTCAACTATGCCTACCCTTTCCACCCCAGTCCTCCATTCACAGAAGCCGTACTATTGGTTCCCGCAATGAAAAGCACTTTATAAAGAAGGAGGACATTTCATTCACCTGCCCATCCTCCATTCATAAAGTACTTTTAATTGATAATACAGCTTCTAAAAATGGAGGATGTGGGTGGAAAGGGTGGGCATATTCTTCACTTTTAACAAGTGACTGTGACAGGTGAAGCTGGCCATATTAACCCCTACAGCAAGATCTCAGCTGTGGGGGTATCTGGGGGGCAGAGAACATAAGATTTCAAGGAGCAGAGCTGTCACCAACACAAGGGACACTAGTCATTCATGTAAGTACCATCCCAGACTCTGATTTAAAAAAAAAAAAAAAAAAAAATCTGTAAACTTCAGCTTTAAATTGCCCTATTTACAGTATCTCACAAAAGTAAGTACACCCCTCACATTTTTGTAAATATTTTATTATATCTTTTCATGTGACAACACTGAAGAAATGACACTTTGCTACAATGTAAAGTAGTGAGTGTACAGCTTGTATAACAGTGTAAATTTGCTGTCCCCTCAAAATAACTCAACACACAGCCATTGATGTCTAAACCGCTGGCAACAGAAGTGAGTACACCCCTAAGTCAAAATGTCCAAATTGGGCCCAATTAGCCATTTTCCCTCCCGGGTGTCATGTGACTCGTTAGTGTTATAATGTCTCAGGTGTGAATGGGGAGCAGGTGTGTTAGGCCCCTTTCACACTGGGGCGGTTTGCAGGCGCTATTGCGCTAAAAATAGCGCCTGCAAACCGACCCGAAACAGCTGTTGCTGTGTCTTCAGTGTGAAAGCCCGAGGGCTTTCACACTAAAGCGGTGCGCTTGCAGGACGCTGGAAAATGTCCTGCAAGCTGCATCTTTGGCTCGCTATAGGAGCGGTATATTTACCGCTCCTATAGCGCCCGGTCCCATTGAAAACAATGGGGCAGCGCGCCGAACCCGCCCGCAAAACGCCGCTGCAGCGGCGGTTTGCGGGCGGTATTGACCCTTTTTCGGCCGCTAGCGGGGGGTAAAACCACTAAATATAACGCCGCTTTACCGCCAGCGCCCCCACCACTCCAGTGTGAAAGTAGCCTTAAGTTTGGTGTTATCGCTCCCACTCTCTCATTCTGGTCACTGGAAGTTCAACATGGCACCTCATGGCAAAGAACTCTCTGAGGATCTGAAAAAAAAAGATGGCCTAGGCTATAAGAAGATTACCAAGACCCTGAAACTGAGCTGCAGCACGGTGGCCAAGACCATAAAGTGGTTTAACATGACAGGTTCCACTCAGAACAGGCCTCACCATGGTCGAAGTTGAGTGCATGTGCTCAATGTCATATCCAGAGGTTGTCTTTGGGAAAAATAGACGTATGAGTGCTGCCAGCATTGCAACCTGTGAAGCTCTGATGAACTCCATGCCCTAGAGGGTTAGGGCAGTGCTGGAAAATAATGTCTAAACCGCTGGCAACAAAAGTGAGTAGAACCCTAAGTGAAAATGTCCAAATTGGGCCCAAAGTGTCAATATTTTGTGTGGCCACCATTATTTTCCAGCACTTTTTTCAGATCAGCGGTTTAGACATTAATGGCTGTGTGTTGAGTTATTTTGAGGGGACAGCAAATTTACACTGTTATACAAGCTGTACACTCACTACTTTACATTGTAGCAAAGTGTCATTTCTTCAGTGTTGTCACATGAAAAGATATAATAAAATATTTTCAAAAATGGGAGGGGTGTACTCACTTTTGTGAGATACTGTATTTTTAGATGCAACATCATATCATAAGTACCCCAAACTGTCTTCCTATAAACCACTTGTATTTCCCTGTAAATCAGAAATATGGAAGGGACAGCATTCTAAGCTAATCAGACTCGGCTGTGTTGACAAGAATCCCACTGACACGGGGTTATGACCTCATCAGTCTGCTGCTGCTCCTGCACTGTCCAGTAACAGGAGGGGACCAAGCTGTAAGAAAGAAAAGCAAAGTCACTGACTAGGATGGGCAGATGTACATATTCTTTGGGTAAAACAGCTTCCACATATGCATTTCATCATTGTTGTAAGTGCTTGTCTGGAGTTCAGCTTTAAAAAATGTAAAATACCTTTGCAACCTTTTAAAAAAATCCCCATAACCAGCTAGCAGAGGTAGAGGTTCCTGATACATATTTTAGTCAGTATTCAGACTGAAAGTCAATCTGAAAGTAATGCTGATACATTTATATACAAATATAAATACATATTAGTTTACATTAAATATAAATTTACATGTAAATATTAATACATATAATTTCATATACTGGTTGGCACGGAAGAGCCTCTAGCAAGTATCAGGTAGTGCAGTTGCTAAGCAACTTCTCATAAAAAGTCAGTTGAAAGATAAGCCAAATGAACGGTGTGTTGCTTTCTATGGAATGCATAAAGCGGAAGTCAAGGCACCGCAAGACAAAATTTACAAGAGAAACCCAATAAAGTGAACTTGTGAAAGTACCATAAATTCTTCTTCAAAAATCAGGTCCCATCACCTGGTAGTCCTGATTCCTATTTTAGAAGATATAGTTTAGGGTCGGGGTCCCTGTGCAGGTTCAAGTCAGTACCATGTGATATAGTCACATGACACTGGCACACTCTCTGAAACCCTCAGTAGACGTGGGAGAGTTGTGTCCATTTTATTGTAGCGCTACCACTGCAAAACTCTGGGCTTTGGGGTGTGGGGGAGCATGTGGCCATCTTATATGTCAAAGTGCTTGAGTCTAGCAACCAATTAACATACAATATTCCCATCACACACAGTCCTGGGAAAGGCCGTAGAGTAAGCAGGTGCTGCAGCAGATACCATATAGATCAAAGTATGTAGATGATGATCACATGCCTGACGGAGGAATCCTGTACAGCCCTGAATCATTGCACCTTACCACCATGATGTGACCCTTTCAAATAAATGTTTGACCATTGATTTTGGCAATCCACTGTGCTGACGATATGTACTTTTACCAACCAATTAAAGTGGCTTTAAACCCTTACATATACCCAGTAAAGTGACTGGCCACAGATGATACACAGAGATGAAACAAATCCTCCTACATAAGTTTTACCTCTATAGCTATTCAAAGTCCCGCATTTTTACAGCTGGTTTGAGTTTTCAGAAAGTAGGGGGCGGAGACCTGAAACTATACTCTGCAGAGATCAGTGAGAGCTGATTGGAGCGAAGGGATGCCCTTCCCCCTTCATACAGGAACAGATCCGAAGCTGTCAATCACAGGCTGCATGCTGGTGCTTCCTCCCCTTTTACCTTTTTTGGTCTTGGTGTCATGAAAATTTGTCAGATAGCAGAGGAACAAGGCAACAGAAAGAAATGGCACCTAAGCTGGGTATACATGCTGAACTTTTTTTTTTTTCGTTCAACCAGTGGGTTGAATGAAAATATACTCACAGATCCCCACATCAACACAAGTGATGTTAATGCAGGGCTCTCTCTTCCTGTGTCTTTGTATTCTGACAGAGGGGACTCCCCGCCGCCAGAGTACACAGTTCTGTGCTACAGCCAATGACTGCAAGCACTGATTGAATGCTGGTTATCCAGCAGGATAGGCTTCTGTTGAATAGACAGCACTACAGATGTACCAAAGCTCGTCCAATTTAATTTATGGTGAGATCCCTAAGGGTTCTTTCAGACAGTAGTACTCTGTTTTGTTCAGCAGGGGATCCATCAGCAAATCCCACTCTGAATCGGAGCCAAATGGGATGGATTCTCAGTCTATGACAACCATGCCCATTCAATTTTTATCCATTTCTACGCTTCTCTTGAACAGATGGGCCTTATGCCGCGTACACACGAAGGGACTATCCTGCGGGATTATCTGCTGGACTCAAGTCCACCAGACAATCCCCTCGTGTGTGGGCGCCGGCGGACTTTTTGGCGCCAAAAGTCCGGCGGACTAGGTTTTAAGTTTTGTTTTAAAATTGTCCGCTGGACTTGGCAGTCCGGCGGACAATCCCGCCGTTAGTAGGCTAGTCCGCCGGACTTTTGAAATGAGCGGACTTTCCGATCATCGGAAAGTCCGTTCATTTAGCACGTGACTTCCGGTAGACGGAGCTAGCGAAGGCAGTGAATGCCGCCGCGCTAGCCCCGTCACCTGGCATGGATTTAAAGGGACTCCCCACGCCGAAAAAACGTCATTTCTGTAGAATAGAAAAAGGTAAAAATTTGCATCAAAGTTTTTTTTGATAATCCCTTTTTTCTCAACCAAAGAGTGTAGTTACCCTTAAAGTGCTTGGTGCCTTCTAGTTTCAGGTCCACACATATATATATATATATATATATATATATATATATATATATATATATATATATATATATATATATATATGTGTAGCGGCCACAACAGCCCCGAGGGGCAGCCTTGACTTTCTGGGCTTACCAGTTATCTCTTTGTGGCTTGTCGGTTGTTGTCTAGGGGTTCCAAGGGTTAGTACCCAGTGACTTCAGATGCTGACACATAAAAGTCCTTTTCAAGGTTTTTATTTTGCTGTGGTAACATCCAACATAACACAGTCTCTGATGGGATTAGAGGGCACGGGGGATGAAACTCAGGCACTTTAAACTTCTGACATCCACTGAATGTCTCTAATTAACCCAGAGAGTAGCCACTTGCAGCTGGGCGCTTCACTGACAGATAAACCTCTAGCCAGAGATCTAGCAGCCAACATGTGATCCGGAAACTTTGCAAAGTCTCTGCCACAGACTAAATTGTAACTGAAGATAAATAGGAACCTTTCCCACAGTACCTGGATCTCTCAGCCTTCTTGGTGATACTGTGTGAAGTGTGGATTCTTTAGTGTCCATACAACTCAGCTCCCAGGCTCTTACCGAGCAGCCAGCTTGTTGGCCCTCCTCCGAATAGTCCTCCCTTCGGTCACTTGAATGATTTGCCGTGTCCCTCCAATACCGAGAGCACACTGGGACGCCTTTGAATCCTCCTTCAGTTACTGGGCCTCGGACTAGCCAGTTCCGAGGCTCGGGAACAGACGGATCCCTGCCCCAGACCATGAGGGCCTCTGGGGCTGGTCGGATTGACCATGCTTGCGGGACGGCAAACACTCCAAGGCCCGGGACCCCTCACAGGGCTGCCCCGGACCAGAACCAGGACTCAAAGTCGCAGCCGAAAACCCTGAACACGTGACTTCAGCACCTTAAATACCCCTTCACAGACTACGCAGGGGGGCCAGACGCACCCATTGATTGGCTCCGGGAAAGATTGGTACCCAAGACGTCCAACCAGGCCTGGTTCTCAGCCTGTCACGGGTGACTCACTGCACCTATGACCAGGCGGAACCTTAGTACAGCCCAGCCAAACTGATGCCAAATTAAATCCTGTACAATTAACCCCCAGAACTCGATTACAGTTCTAGTAAAAAACCAAATTTGCACTGATAGCGCACACTTAGTAAAGTGTGACCGCTACATATATATATATATATACTGTGTGTGTGTGTGTTTACAGAGAGATAGAGAAAGAGAGAAATAAAAAAAGGGAGGGGAGTTGTTATATATTTTTAAATATGATTGTGGATACAAAGATCTCAATTATGTTAAATACATTCATAAATAAACATACAGTATTCCAGATATTATAGAAATTGTTGGAAGTAGCCATTAAATCATTTTCCTTCTTTCCCTCTCAGTGCTCCACTTATTCTTCTGTCTTCACTTGTTTCTCTATGTAAGTTGCTGTGTTTCCATGGCAAAGCAGATCTGACGTTCAGAACTATGTCACACCAGTTGTCAAGTGGTTTCACCAAGAAGCCTGCAATAATGGAATATCTATAGAATGTCAGTTAAGCATTGCATTTGGCTATAAATGAAATAATAAAAGAAAAGCGAATTTTGTCAGCTTTCATTTTTTATCACTTTAAGGGCAACGACAAAAAAAAAAAAAAAAGATAAACACATGAAGTGGTACTGATTTACCTGAAGAACATTTGTGATCTGTATACCCTTGTAATCTATCCATCCATCCATCCATAGATCCATCCATTCTTACATTAATAGATCCACCCATACATCTTTTTATAGATAACTTCCCTCAAAAGTCTGGTAATCACATCTTATATTATCTTATGTTTGTTATTTTAATATTTTTAATTTTTTTTAACTTGGCACATATTTTACAATCCGATTAAACCACCTGATGACCGCCCACAGTACATTTCCGTCATTACATTGACGCTAAATACCGTTGCTATGGCAGCAACTAGCTGCCATAACCCCAGTATGCTCTTGTTCTGTGGGCGATTGTCTACAAAAGAAAAGTGGTCTCAGTGGCACATTCGCCGGAAGATCACTTTTAGAGGCAGCGGGACAGGTGCCCCCTCCCGTCGCTTCACGGTAGTTTCCCTGCTTACTGCAGAGATCAGTAAAGGCTGAAACAATCTGATCTGCTGGAGTGATGAGCAGGAAGTACAAGTGAGGGCAAGATGTCCCCCACTCGACTCTATGCCCTTGGAGGACCGGAGCGACATCTAATGTCACTTTTGCCTCACAGCCTTAGAGGGCTGATTTTTTTTTCTGTTAAAGGGAAAATTACTTTTTTTTTTTTGCTTTTAAAGGTAAATGAGAGATCTGAGGTCTTTTTGACCCCAGATCTCTCAATAAAGAGGACCTGTCATGCCCTATTCCTACTACAAGGGATGTTTACATTCCTTGTAATAGGAATAAAAGTGATAAAAAAAATTCTATCAAAAATAAGTTTATTATTATTTAATTATTTAATAATATGTTTAATTATCTATCAAGTCTATAATATAAATCCATACAAATCTTAACACTTCCTGGGTGTGATACAGGATAGCACACTTCATCGCTTACCAGAATTGACTGACCCTCTAATTATGAGTGGTCAAAATCGGCCCAATGTTAACTTAAAATGGTTCTAAAGGCTCAAGGTTTTTTACCTTTATGCATTCTATGCATGAAGGTAAAAAACATTCTATGTGCAGAAGCCCCCCCCCAGCCCCCCCTAATACTTATCTGAGCCTCATCTCGAGAGATTTTCACGAGAGCCTCGGCTCTCTGAGGACTCTCCCTCCTCATTGGCTAACACTGCAGCAGAAGCCATTGGCCCCCGCTGCTGTCAATCACTGCCAGTGAGCCAATGAGAAGAGAGGGGGCAGGGCCGAGCCACGCCTCTGTGTCTGAATGGACACGCAGTGCAGCAGCTCGGGAGTGATCCTGCTTGGGTGCCCCCACAGCAAACTATTTGCTGCGGGGCACTTGGCAAGAGGGATGGGCCAGAAGCACTACACAGAGCAGGTAAGTATAAAAAAAACTTGCCTTTAATATCACTTTAAGCAATCTTCATGGACCTCCAAAGGTAAAATTCAGCATTGAGGACGCCCATGCAAATCCAGGACCCAGAAAACTGATATCTAAAACAAAAAAATCTCACATATTGTCTCACATATTTAAGGGTCGCAGATGAAATGGATCCCCCCTATAGAGCCAGGCACACCGAATTTTCACAGGCACTCCAGAAATGGAGCAGCTTTGTTTTTGTGGTTTATTGAGGGTTAATAACTTGGATGGAGGTGGGAAATTATGGGATGCCAACTTGACTTTAGCAAAACTTCTGTAACATCTTCAGGGACACTCTTCCTATATATAGTTCTCCAGCACACACTTGCTTGCAGACCCCAGCTGAATCACTTTTTGGATATCTGACAAAACTCTCAGCCAGTCAATGTTTAATGGATGGCCCATTACAGGCAGGAACCCGAGGTCCCTTGTTGTGTAGCAAAAATACAGTGAAACAGCTTGCACATTTCCCCCTGTGGCTAATGATCCAAGCACTACCACTTCAGGCACCGCCAATCCACCTGGCTGCCAGACACAGAGCAGCGGCCCGGCCCCATCCCCTCTCTCTCCTGATTGGCTAACTGAGTTTGATTGACAGCGGCAGGAGCCAATGGCACCACTCCTATGCCTCAGCCAATCAGGAGGGAGAGTCCCGGGTGGCCAATTTACTCGTTGACATCGCTGTATAGTGATGGGTCTCAGGTAAGTATTAGAGGGTGCTGGGGGGGGGGGCGGGACTGCTGCCCACAGAAGGCTTTTTATCTTAATGCCGAGAATGCATAAATATGAAAAAAAACTTCTGACTTTAAATCACTTTAACCCATCTTGAAGCCAAAACATTTTAAAGAGTAAGGTACTTTGGAGTTCTTCTTTAACCGCTTAAGGACTGCCTCACGCTGATATACTTCGGCAGAATGTCGGCTGGGCACAACCACGTACCTGTACGTGGCCCTTTAAGAGCCCAGCCGTGGGTCGTGCCCATGCCGCCGGCGGCGCGCTCGTGACCCCGTCCTAAGCTCCGTGACCGCGGGACCAGCGGACCCAATCGCTGCTGGTGTCCCGCGATCGGGTCACAGAGCTGAAGAACGGGGAGAGGTCTGTGTAAACAAACCTCTCCCCACGCTTCCTAGCGCGACTGACACTGATCAGCTGTTCCCTGTCATCGGGAAAGCCGATCAGTGACGTCAGACGCAAAGCCACGCCCCCCTACAGTAAAAAAAGTAAACAGTAAAAAAAAAAAACACACACACACTTGTTTTTTTATATATTTTTTGGGGATATTTATTATAGCAAAAAGTAAAAAATATTGAATTTTTTTCAAAATTGTCGCTCTTTTTTTGTTTATGGTGCAAAAAATAAAAACCGCAGAGGTGATCAAATACCACCAAAAGAAAGCTCTATTTGTGGGAAAAAAAAGGACGCCAATTTTGTTTGGGAGCCACATGGCAGTTAAAGTAACGCAGTGCCGAATCGCAAAAAGGGGCCTTGTCCTTTGGCTGCAAATTGGTCCGGGGCTTAAGTGGTTAAAGTAACAATGGATAAAAAGGAAGGAGTGCCGGGTGTCCAGTGAATTGCAACTTCTAAAGTATGGTTCATAGACATTTATTAAAAAGTAACAATCAAGTCAACTCGTTGGCTTTTTAATAAACGTCTATGAACCATACTTTGGAAGTTGCAATTCACTGGACATCGGGCGCTCCTTCCTTTTTATCCAAGTCTACATGCTGAAACGACCATAAGGTCACACACAAAGGGCAGCAGCCCAATCCCCAAGAGGGCTCATCACCACCATCTATCACTGGGCACTATCTACCAGAAGGCATTACAACCTTTTTGCCCACATAAATATTCACCCAGGACCAGTGACCAATACAGTCAGTCCAGTGCGGTCTACAACACAAGCTTAAAGCAACAATGGTCACCTGCTCTAATACAATAAATCTTCCTAATGGGGACACAGCCAGCAATAAAAACATAACAGGGATTCTAAACCTTCTGTCAAAAGCGAAAAAATATTAGTACTAAACAGGGACTTCAACTGGTTAAGGATTTTAAGGGTAATTTTAAGCATTTCTGGTGTCATATGATTTTTTTTAAATATCCAAGACAGAACAGTTCTATGTGACTGTGGATGTGGTCAGTTTAGGTGAGGTTAAAAGTCATGAAGGAAAGAAGAAGAGGAAGTAGGCATAACCACTTAGTTTGCTCATGAGTGAATAGGAAGAACATAGGAATCTTTATGTTGTTAATAATCTCTATATATTCTATATACTCTAACTACACCAAGAAAATGGGAGGTTAGGAACTGTTCTTGCCTGGATAAAGATCCGACTTGCTATGGTAGTTACCGCCCCATATGTTTGCTTAACATTGATATTAATTAATATTTATGCTAAAGCACTGGCAAATAGGTTGTTACCTCCAAATTCTATATGAATGTTTCAAGACCAGACAGGGTTCATTCCTGGTCGTGGAGCTAGTGACAATTCACTCCGAACTCTCTCTCTCATGGCTCATGTATGTACAGTGTCCGTGTTGAGAGCTGAAAGAATTGTTAGGATAGAGCCTGAGGAGCTGATTGGTACAGCAGGAGGCTCGGTTTTGATGGGAGAGCATTGCCAATTAGCTAACCCACCGCTCTCCTGCCACCCAAGCCAAATACTTCATGTGATAGTGTCTGTAGGCTGCAAACCCTCAGGAGCTGCAAACACCAGGAACACCACCAAGTCCAAGTATCTGCAGAAATTCCTGCACTGATGATTTTGGGCTCTCTCCTTCCAGTAACAATGCTTTTCAGAGGGTGTTTGTCAAGCAGTGGAATGCTCACCTCCTTATCACCTGATTTAACCCTACAATGCTGCACTACCATGTTGCAACCGTGTGCATTAAAACTTCTAAGATAGAGAACAGGCCTAATCTCAAACAAAAAGCGCTCCTGGAGCAGTGAAAATTAGATTGTATCAATAAACTCAGACCAAATTAATGGTCACAGATGCTACCTATAACAAAGTTATTTTTTAAAAAACAGTTCAATAATAAAATTAAAACAAAGGAGTCTCATATAGTGTGACGAAACATCCCTACACTCCGATTGAGTGCTTTCGTCATATACCACTTCCTCCCAGTCTGAATAAGGATATCAGATATTCCAACTGCTCCCAAGCATAAAACAAGACGACACTTGTTTAGTGCTAATGTGGACTGATTTATTAGAACCAAAATGATAAGTATTTATAATACAGTAGAAGAGGAGGTCCGCCCTCCTGCTCATATTACTCTAACAATACACCTGTAACAAATTAACATGTCACGTTCCGGGTATGGCGGGGAACAGGAGGTGGATCCCCTATGTCAATGAGGCGATAGCACGGGTTGTATTGGAGGACCGGTTCTAATGTTGCTACTGGTTTTCACCAGAGCCCGCCGCAAGGCGGGATGGACTTGCTGCGGCGGTAGCAACCAGGTCGTGTCTTCCAATAGCAACTCGACCCCACTGACAGCTGAGACAGGCGCGGTACACAAGGATAAGGCAGAGGCAAGGTCAGACGTAGCAAAAGGTCAGGACAGGTAGCAAAGGTTCGTAGTCGGGGGCAACGGCAGAGGTCTGGATACACAGTAGGAGCAAACACAAAACACGCATTCACTGGGCACTATAGGCAACTCAAGATCCGGCAATGACAGGAAGGGGAAGTGGGTTAATAAGGGAAAGGGTGAAGCCAGATTGGGCCAGGCACCAATCAATTGTGCACTGGCCCTTTAAGAGCAGGAAGGAGCCGCGCGCGCGCACCTGAGGAGAGGAGGCGAGCGCGCAGGGGGGGGCAGGCAGAAGAGCCGACGGGGACGAGGCAGCAGAGCGGGATGCGATCCACGGGCGGACCGGGGGCGCCGCGTGGATCGCATCCCAGAGACAGAACAGCGCCCACGGCCAGGGGAGCTGGCCGGGGCGCTGCAGGAGGACAGACGCCGTGAGCGCTCCGGGATGGACGGGGCACCCGGAGCGCTCGGCGTTACAGTACCCCCCCCCCCCCCCTCTGGGTCTCCCCCTCTTCCTGGAACCCAAGAACCTGAGGATGAGATCCTTGTCAATGATGTTACCCTCAGGTTCCCAGGACCTCTCCTCAGGACCACAATTCTCCCAGTCAACAAGATAGATGCGTTTACCTCGGACGGTTCTAGAGGCGAGGATCTCTTTAATAGAGAAGATGTCGGAGGAGCCCGTGACCGGAGCAGGAGCGGTGACCTTGGGGGAAAAGTGATTGAGAACAAGGGGTTTGAGGAGGGAAACATGGAAAGAGTTGGGGATGCGGAGGGAATGAGGAAGGTGCAGTTTGTAGGAAACGGAATTGATCCGAGCCTTGATCTTGAATGGGCCGAGGTAACGGGGACCCAACTTATAACTGGGGATGCGGAACCTGATGTACCTGGAGGAAAGCCACACCCTATCACCAGGGGAGAATACAGGAGGAGGTCTTCTCCTACTGTCAGCATGTTTCTTCATGCGGGAAGAGGCCAGGGCAAGCGATTTTTGGGTCTCTCTCCAGATGGACGACAGCTCTTGGGTGACCTCGTCTACAGCGGGAACTCCGGAAGAAGTGGGGATGGGTAGGGGGGGAAGAGGATGACGGCCGTAAACCACAAAGAAGGGTGATTTAGAGGAGGACTCAGATTCTTTCAGGTTGTAAGAAAATTCGGCCCAGGGCAGGAGGTCAGCCCAGTCGTCTTGACGAGCAGAGACAAAGTGTCGCAGGTAGGCCCCAAGGATTTGGTTGACTCTCTCCACTTGTCCATTGGACTGTGGATGATAGGCAGAGGAGAAGTCCAGCTTGACTTTCAATTGACTGCAGAGGGCTCTCCAAAACTTAGATACAAACTAGACGCCTCTATCCGAGACGATGTGAGATGGAAGTCCATGAAGACGAAAAATCTGGAGGAAGAAATGTTTAGCAAGTATAGGTTCAGAAGGGAGGCCTGGAAGCGGGACAAAGTGTGCCATTTTGGAGAAACGATCCACGACCACCCATATGGTAGTGTGGCCGTGGGAAGGAGGAAGGTCCGTGATGAAGTCCATAGCTACGTGGGCCCAAGGTCGTTCAGGCACAGGCAGAGGGTGAAGAAGGCCAGCAGGCTTTTGATGAGGGGTCTTGTCTCGGGCACATATAGTACAGGCCTGTACGAAGTCCGTCACATCCTTTTTTAATGAGGGCCACCAGTAATACCTGGAAATCAGTTGGAAGGATTTCTTGATTCCAGGATGACCAGCGAGATGAGAGGAGTGACCCCATTTGAGGATCTGAAGACGAAGGCGTGGAGGGACCAAGGTTTTCCCAGAAGGAACTTGCAGCAAGGAGGCAGGAGCAGAAGAGATCAGACACTCAGGGGGTACAATGTGTTGTACAGGAAACTCAGACTCAGAAGAATCGGTGGAACGTGATAGGGCGTCAGCCCTGATATTCTTGTCTGCAGGACGGAAATGGATCTCGAAGTTGAAGCGGGCAAAAAACGACCACCTAGCTTGGCGTGGGTTTAATCGTTGGGCGGATTGGAGGTAAGAAAGATTTTTGTGATCCGTGAAGATCGTGATGAGGTGAACGGACCCCTCGAGGAGATGTCTCCATTCCTCAAGTGCTAGCTTAATGGCCAGTAATTCACGGTCTCCGATGGAGTAGTTCTTTTCAGGGGGAGAGAAGGTCTTGGAGAAGAAACCACAGGTGACGTTCTTGCCCTTGGGGTCTTTCTGAAGAAGCACAGCTCCTGCTCCCACAGAGGAGGCATCGACTTCCAGGAGAAACGGTTTGCGAGGATCGGGCCTGGACAAAACGGGTGCAGAGGCAAAGACAGATTTGAGGTGGTTAAAGGCCTCCTCAGCTGGAGGGGGCCAGGACCTAGGATTAGCATCCTTTTTGGTTAATGCCACAATAGGCGCGACAATGGTGGAGAAGTGAGGGATGAACTGGCGATAGTAATTGGCGAAACCAAGGAAACGCTGGATGGCCCGTAGTCCGGTAGGACGTGGCCAGTTCAAGACGGCAGAAAGCTTCTCCGGGTCCATTTGGAGACCTTGTCCAGAGACCAAAAAACCTAGGAAGGGAAGACTGCAACGTTCAAAGAGACATTTCTCTAGTTTGGCATAAAGATGGTTCTCCCGAAGCCGTTGGAGCACTTGACGGACCTGAAGACGGTGTTCCTCCAAGCTGGCGGAAAAAATCAGGATATCATCCAGATAGACAATGACGCAGGAGTATAGCAAGTCTCTGAAAATCTCATTCACGAAGTCTTGGAAGACCGCAAGGGCATTGCATAAACCGAAGGGCATGACGAGATACTCGAAGTGTCCGTCACGGGTGTTAAAGGCGGTTTTCCACTCATCGCCTTTACGGATACGGATGAGATTATATGCGCCCCGGAGGTCCAATTTGGTGAAGATTCTTGCTCCACGCAAACGATCAAAAAGTTCCGAGATAAGGGGCAGCGGGTAGCGATTTTTTATCGTGATCTTGTTAAGACCACGATAGTCAATGCAGGGACGTAAGGACCCGTCTTTTTTGGCGACAAAGAAGAATCCAGCTCCAGCAGGGGAGGAAGACTTGCGGATGAAACCTTTTTTGAGGTTCTCCTGGACGTACTCCGTCATAGCTTTAGTCTCCGGGATGGAGAGAGGGTAGATCCTGCCACGGGGTGGCGTGGTCCCAGGAAGAAGATCGATAGGACAATCGAAGAGTCTATGTGGCGGCAAGATCTCAGCTTGTTTTTTGCAAAAAACGTCAGCAAAGTCCCTGTAAGGCTTGGAGAGATCAGACCGAGAGGTAGCGATGAAAACTTGCCTAGTGGGTACCGCTTTGAGGCAATGCCTGTGGCAGGAGGGACCCCAACTTTTGATGTCCCCCGAGGTCCAGTCGAGGGTAGGGGAATGTAGCCGAAGCCAGGGTAGGCCCAAAAGGATCTCAGAGGTGCAGTTGGGCAATACAAAAAAGTCTATCTTTTCATGATGGAGAACTCCAATTCTCATGAGGAAAGGTTCGGTGCGGTAACGCACGACGCAGTCCAGATTTTGACCATTTACCGAGGTGATAAAAAATGGCTTGACAAGACGAGTGACTGGAATATCAAATTTGTCGATGAGTGAGGCTTCAATGAAGTTCCCTGCAGAACCAGAATCCAAAAAGGCCACGGCGGAGAAAGAGGACTTCTTGGGCAAAGAAATCCTCACTGGAACGGTCAGACGTGGAGAGGAAGAATCCACACCTAGTAACGCCTCTCCCACGTTAGCTAGGTGCGAGCGTTTCCCTGACGCTGAGGGCGGATAGAGCAATCCTTTAAGAAATGGTCAGGACTGGCGCAATACAGGCACAGATTATGGTCTCGGCGGCGAGTCCTCTCTTGTGTGGTCAGGCGTGACCGATCTACTTGCATAGCCTCCTCAGCGGGAGGCGCAGGTACGGGTTGCAGAGGATTCTGGAAGAGAGGTGCCAGGCGAGGAAACCGCCTGACGCGACCAAAGTCCTTTTCTTGGCGTAGCTCAAGGCGTCTCTCGGTATAACGCATGTCAATGCGGGTGGCCAGCTGGATGAGTTCAGACAGAGTGGCAGGAATTACTCGAGCAGCCAGCACATCTTTGACGTGGCTGGATAGACCCTTTTTAAAGGTCGCGCAAAGGGCCGCATTGTTCCAGGAGAGTTCGGATGCCAGGGTGCGGAACTGAATGGCGTAATCGCCCACTGAAGAATCTCCCTGGACCAGGTTCAGGAGAGCCGTCTCGGCAGAGGAGGCCCGGGCTGGCTCCTCGAAGACACTACGAACTTCGGAAAAGAAGGCTGGAATAGAAGCTGTGGCAGGATCGCCACGGTCCCAGAGCAGTGTAGCCCAGGCTAGGGCCTTATCTGAAAGCAGGCTAACCACGAACGCCACTTTAGACCGTTCGGAGGGGAACTGGTCCGACAACATCTCCAGATGGAGGGAACACTGGGATAGGAACCCTCGGCATAGCTTAGGATCCCCATTGAATTTGTCAGGAAGGGACAGGCGGACCCTAGCAGCAGCAACTCGTGGAGGAGATGTAGGAGCTGGCGGTGGAGGCGGTAGAAGCTGCTGTAGCATAGCAGTCAACTGCGCCAATTGCTGTCCCTGTTGAGCGACCACCGTGGTCAGATCCGAGAGGCTTGGCAGCGGGACCTCAGCAGGATCCATGGCCGGATCTACTGTCACGTTCCGGGTATGGCGGGGAACAGGAGGTGGATCCCCTATGTCAATGAGGCGATAGCACGGGTTGTATTGGAGGACCGTTTCTAATGTTGCTACTGGTTTTCACCAGAGCCCGCCGCAAGGCGGGATGGACTTGCTGCGGCGGTAGCAACCAGGTCGTGTCTTCCAATAGCAACTCGACCCCACTGACAGCTGAGACAGGCGCGGTACACAAGGATAAGGCAGAGGCAAGGTCAGACGTAGCAAAAGGTCAGGACAGGTAGCAAAGGTTCGTAGTCGGGGGCAACGGCAGAGGTCTGGATACACAGTAGGAGCAAACACAAAACACGCTTTCACTGGGCACTATAGGCAACTCAAGATCCGGCAATGACAGGAAGGGGAAGTGGGTTAATAAGGGAAAGGGTGAAGCAAGATTGGGCCAGGCACCAATCAATTGTGCACTGGCCCTTTAAGAGCAGGAAGGAGCCGCGCGCGCGCACCTGGGGAGAGGAGGCGAGCGCGCAGGGGGAGGCAGGCAGAAGAGCCGACAAGGACGAGGCAGCAGAGCCGACGGGGACGAGCCAGCAGAGCGGGACGCGATCCACGGGCGGACCGGGGGCGCCGCGTGGATCGCATCCCAGAGGGACAGAACAGCGCCCACGGCCAGGGGAGCTGGCCGGGGCGCTGCAGGAGGACAGACGCCGTGAGCGCTCCGGGATGGCAGCCCGTGGGGCACCCGGAGCGCTCGGCGTTACAGTGTCATCATTGCAGCCTCACCCGTGTCCATCATTGCGGCCTCACCTGTGCAGCCTCACCCGTGCAGCCTCACCTGTGTCCATCATTGCAGCCTCACCCGTGCAGCCTCACCTGTGTTCATCATGCAGCCTCACCTGTGTCCATCCTGCAGCTTCACCCGTGCAGCCTCACCTGTGTCCATCATTGCAGCCTCATCCGTGTCCATCATTGCAGCCTCACCTGTATCCATCATTGCAGCCTCACCAGTGCAGCCTCACCTGTGTCCATCATTACAGCCTCAACCCGTGCAGCCTCATCTGTGCAGCCTCACCCGTGAAGTCTCACATGTGTCCATTTTTGCAGCCTCACCCGTGCAGCCTCACCTGTGTTCATCATGCAGACTCACCTGTGTCCATCCTGCAGCTTCACCCTGTGCAGCCTCACCTGTGTCCATCATTGCAGCCTCACCAGTGCAGCCTCACCCGTGTCCATCATTGCAGCCTCAACCCGTGCAGCCTCATCCGTGCAGCCTTACCTGTGTCCATCATTGCAGCCTCAACCCGTGCAGCCTCATCCGTGCAGCCTCACCTGTGTCCATCATTGCAGCCTCAACCCGTGCAGCCTCATCCGTGCAGCCTTACCCGTGTCCATCATTGCAGCCTCAACCCATGCAGCCTCAACCCGTGCAGCCTCAACCCGTGCAGCCTCAACCTGTGCAGCCTCAACCCATGCAGCCTCACCCGTGCAACCTCACCCGTGCAGCCTCACCTGTGTCTATCATTGCAGCCTCACCCGTGCAGCCTCACCTGTGTCCATGATGCAGCCTCACCTCTGCAGCCTCACCTGTGTCTATCATTGCAGCTTCACCCGTGCAGCCTCACCTGTGTCCATGATGCAACCTCACCTCTGCAGCCTCACCTGTGTCCATCATGCAGCCTCACCTGTGCAGCCTCACCTGTGTCTATTGTGCAGCCTCACCTGTGTCCATCATGCAGCCTTACCCCGTGCAGAGAGTGTGGCCGGATCATTATAGCACGGAGGAAGAGAAGAGCCAGCTTACATTATATTTGCAGTCCACGCGCCCATTGTGGAGGAAGAGAACCGGATTGTTCACAGAGCGGGGTTTGCCCGCTGTATCAGCTTACATTACATTTGCAGTCCACGCGCCGTCACACACAGCCCCGCCCTCCTGACCCCGCACCTATGACAGACAGAACGCCGGTCCAATGCCAGGGCGTGTTTTGTCTGTCACAGGTGCGGGTTCAGGAGGGCCGGGCTGTGTGTGAAAGCGCACGGACTACAAATGTAAAGTAAGCTGATACAGCGGGCAAACCCCGCTCTGTGAACAAGCCGGCTCTCTTCCTCCACAATGATCCAGCCGCCCTCTCTGTTCCTCCACACACTTTTTCTCTGGGAGAACGGCTCCCATTCATCCCCGCCTGATGGCAGTGCTCGCCCCCCCCCACTCCCAGGCAGCCCAGCTCCTCGCCAGACCTAATTTTCCACTCGCAAAATGCGAGTAGGTGAGTGGAAAATTTGAGGGCTGCAGTAGATTATACATTATCATAAGTACAACCACAAGACATTTTGTCCTAATAGCAGGAGCTCCCCTAGGAGTCGGCCCGTCTCCTACATTGTACAGAGGGCAATGTGATCAGCTCTCTCAATTAACATCTTGAGTTCATCAACAAACTAAGAATAGTCTTTACATATATCCTGGGAGATATTGTGGATAAATATTACTTACTTACATTTTAAGTAATCCAAGATAAATTTTCTTACTCACCCTGTGCCAGGATGGCTAGAAGCTGACTTTCTGTGTGAACATTTTGCTTTTAACATATGACATTCCTGTAAGTGTACATCTGGAAGGGGAGGTTGTTTTTAAGGGCATTAAAGTGGTTTAAAACAAGATTACACTATGTCCGATCCTTCTTTCCTTTACCTAACTAACTGAGTGATCAGAGACGCTGGTACAGATCGAATAGAGGGAGAAGATTTCTGTGGAGTCCATTGTTTTGAGATTGATATGCAAAGATAAAGTTTATATCTGGTATGAGGCTTTTCAAGAGGGGGCTCCTCTACACACACCCCCTCTCTTTGCTTTGTGCACGTGTGAAGGTGCTAGCTTTTGGTGTCAGCAATCCTCATCTCAAGTGTTTTCTGAAGGACTGTTTTTTGTTTTGTTTTTTTGCTCTACATTATTTCATAACCACCTTCACCAATATTGTGCATGGACTGTATGAAATGGACATGTGTTAAATAAGGTTATTCACAATATGTGATGAATCCTATATGAGCGCTGCCTTAGTCTACAAAGACTCCTTTGTTTTAATTGTGTGCATTGCAAGTTATTGCCCTATTGATCTCAATAGGTGAAATTGACAATCTGAAGTGGGCTCTAGTAACAAAATATGAGATCGCCAAATAGATTTTTCTTAATTTGTATGTGGTATCAAGTTTTTGTATAAGTTTTACCCATCTAATTTTTCTGGCGGCCATCTTGGTGTAGAAAAGAGGTTAAGCTATAATATGTAAACCTTCAGGTTGAAAATAAGGCTTGGCCCTGATACAGCGGCCATCTTTAGGCCCAAAACAAGGCTTGACCCTGTTGTGATGGCCAATTTGAGACTTGGAAGGAAACTTGGTACAATGGCGGCCAACTTGTTGGAAAATAAACTTCGGCCCTGCGGTTCAATTGTTACCTACATTCATCCGAAGCACCAGGAAAATATATAATTACCTCACGAACTATTTTGGCCTTCTCTGATGAAACACGTCAGCGCAGAGCTGCATATGTGATGTGACGTACCAGAAGTTCCTGCTAGATGGAATTTGGTTGATCAGTCTGTACAGGACTGTGTTTTTCTGTGAGTGCATTTTTTTACTTTTTAGTAAACAAGTGTTGATGGTTTTACACTGGTGGTCTCAAAACTATGGCCCGGGGGCCAGATGCGGCCCTTTGCTTGCTTTTATCTGGCCCCTGGGGCACTTTTTAAATCCAACAATGGGGCATAATCCCCCCACACTGATACCAATAAAGGGACAGAATTTCTTCCAATGACACCAATGATGGGGCTTTGTTCATTCCCTCTGATGTTGGGACTTTTCTATTGTATAATCTTTTTTTATAAAGGATAAGGATGTACATTTCAATAAAGGCCCAAAACAATATACACTTCAACTGTCTCACTTGTCATTTTTCAGAGAAAAAAAAAGGGTTGGGAAAAGAAAAAAAAAAAACACATAGAACAATGAAAAAAAAATAAAATAAATAATAATAATAATGAAAGTGAAAATAAATATATAATTAAGGAAATAAAGAGAGGAGAAGAAACAAGGTACAAAAATAGGATCCAACCAGTAACACGAGAGGCTCGATATCCGGGTGGTGGGTGCTATGTGGGGTCTCCCTTCTCCTTTGGAGGTTAGTGGGTATACTTCCACCTCACTTTCCCCAGGTCGCCAATAATGTCTCTAACAAGGGGATCTAGCTACCACCTAGTAATTCAACATCCAATATTCTCCTCGGTCAAGAGACCAGAGCAGTTTTAACAGAGTTAGAGGAAGGGGGATAAGAGAGGGAAAAGAAAGTTAGAGGGAAAGGGTAGGGTGAGTTAGGATATACCTGGGATCTCGCATTCAGCTCCACCTCTCTCGCCACCTCCATGTTGCCATTATAGAGTACAGTGGATGTTCAGAAGGGGATAAAAAAAAAGAAATCTCCCTTTCCCCGTTGGCTATTAAAGTTAGTTAAATCTCTGTGTCTTCGGTCTCTGTTCGCGTATCCGAGGTCCGTGGACCTCTTCTAAGGGATGGGTCTGCCAATTCCAACAGATCCACGTCTTAGCTGGAGGATAACTGACCTGGGTCTGAGTCATATGTTGTCCAGGGTGACCAGGTATCAGAAAATGGTTTCTGGTTCCCTTACAAGTGGCAATCCAGTCCTCTGCTTCCTTTATCTTATTTACTCTATGTTTACATTCCGTCCTATTTGGGATTAGTGGGCTTTTCCAAAAAATGGGAAGTTGGGACTTTTCTAATCCCAATGCCCACAGGCCAGACCTCCTTATGTCTGAAGGACAATAAACTGGCCCTTTATTTAGAAAGCTTGGAGACCCCTGGTTTACTGCACACTATGTGGAGCATGGGTCTCCTCTGTTTTATCCTTTTTTGGAGGCATGGATATTGAAAAACACAAATGGAACCAATTAAATAATGAATTTCCTCCCAGCACACGTGTATCAATATCTCCAGAGCTGCTACTGTAACAAATAAAGATACTACACAAATAAGTTTCCTAAAAGCAAATACAAACTTTAGCAGCGCTAATTGTTCAACATTCAGATCAACATATAAAAATGTCCTTCTTTAAGGCTGCTTTCACACTTGTGCGACTTCAAAGTCGCGCGATTTCACCACGATTTCAAGGAATGCCTGTGTAAGTGGCATCAAAATCGGACCAAAGTAGTGCAGGGACTACTTTGAAGTCGGAACAACTTGAAGTCGTACTAATATGAATGGCTGTCATTGGAAATCATGGGGAACGACTTGTCATGCTACTTTGCAGTCCCAAATCATGGGACAAGTCGTATAAGTGTGAAAGGGGCCTAACACTCTGTGAGTATGAGAACTGTAAGCCTGTTCCCAATCTGGTTTGAATGGCATGAGATTGTTGCAGAAATCCCATTTCCCATCACCCCACCTCGTGCTGGACCCCCCAATTGCGTGGTCATGCAACGCTGTACTCTGATATAAATAATTTTTTTCACCACAGATAGAGCGTTATTTTGGTGGTATTACATCAAGGTCTGCAGCATTCCCCTTTATATCAGAGTTCCCTTGCACTGTAAGGGGGAATCCTGAAGACTCTGATATATGGGGGAACTCTGTGCTGGCTGGGTTATATTAACCTGACCATCATGTAAATGGATAAATATGCATGTAATATATGTGTAATATATATTTGATTAACTACTTGCCTACCAGGCACGAACACCTCCTTCCTGACCAAGCCATTTTTCAGCTTTCAGCGCTGTCGCATTTTGAATGACAATTGCGTGGTCATGCAACGCTGTACCCAAATAAAATAATTTTTTTCCCCATTTTTATATTATTTTTATTTTGGTGGTATTTGATCACCTCTGCGGTTTTTTTATTTCTTGCGCTATAAACAAAAGAATATCGACAAGTTTGAAAAAACATAATATTTTTTACTTTTTATTATAATTTAATATCCATTTTTTTTATAAAAACACATTTTTTCCTCAGTTTAGGCCGATACGGATTCTTCTACATATTTTTGGTAAAAAAAAATCGCAATAAGCGTATATTGAGTGGTTTGCGCAACTGTTATAGCGTCTTCAAAATAGGGGAGGGATTTATAGCATTTTTATTATTATTTTTTTTTTACTAGTAATGGCGGCGATCTGCGATTTTTACATGACTGCGACATTGCTGCGGACTTATCGGACACTTTTGACACATTTTTGGGACCATTAAAATTTATACAGCGATCCGTGCTATAAAAATTGCGGCCCGCCACAATAGCTGCACTGATCCGCCGTCATTTGACAGTGGGCAGTCAGCTAGTGGTTAAAGAATTGGTTAGAGAAAATTCTATAAACGGTGAATTCATAGTTCAGAGAATTTAAAACTCTTAATATATGCAATTAATACAGTTAATTTGTATTGCTTAAATTATTTTTCCCATTATGGATGTGAATGGGGCCTCATGTCTCAGATTTGCCTAAGGCCTCACAAAGCCTAGAGCCGCCTCTGTTTCCCATGGAACACGTTCTGTAGTGTAAATCTGCGAAATGCAAAAAGCACTAAAAATGCATAAGTGTGAATTCAGTCTTATCTCTGACTAAAGTGACTCAGTGCCTTGGTTCCTTGTTCCCAGCGGCTAAATGAACCAATGGAGAACACCTGGAAACTAGCACTTTTAGAAGGAAAAGTCGGAATGGCTTCCTACAATTCACTTAGGCCTGGTTCACACCTATGCGTTTTTTTGTGTGTTTTCAGTTTTGCAGAAACACATTTAATATGGTTTCCTGTGGGTCATGTTCACATCTGTGCATTTTATGGAATCGGCCAGGTACTTTTTTCTGGTTTTTGGTTCCATAGACTTCAAAGGATCAAAAATGTGTATTGAAAAATGCAAAATGCACCTTAAATATGCAAACTGCAACTTGCATAGGTGTGAATCAGGCCTAAGGCGCGATTCACATCCATGCATGTTGCTTTTGAGCGTTTCTGCAGTGCTTTTTGCGGTGCTTGCCGTGTTTTTTGGACACGCGGTTTTACCTCTATTTTGCCGCGTTTTGCGTCTTTTTTTTTTTTATAAACTGTGGTTGCTTAGCAACCAGCTATATACCATGTAAAAAATGAAAAAAAGTTTTGGATGCGGTTCCATTGACTTCTATTACATGCAAAACGCTGCATTTTGCATGAAAAAAAGTCCCGACCCTTTCCAAAAATGCAGAGGCACAAAATGCATTGATGTGAACATGTTCCATAGGAACCCATGTTAAAAAATTTCCCTGCATTTCTGCAAAATGCAAAATGCATCAAAAACGCATTAGTGTGAATCAAGCCTGAGGCCTGATTCACACCTAGGCATTTTTAATGCTTTTTGCTTTTTGCAGATTTGCACTACAGTCCATTTAACATGGTTTCCTATGGAACACGTTCTGTAGTGCAAATCTGCAAAATGCAAAAAGCACTAAAAATGCCTAGGTGTGAATCAGGCCTTAGTAAAGGTTTTCTTTAAATAAATCTCAACGCAGTTTCATGGTATTCATTTGTTGATTTTACTGTGTCCAACACCCAAAGAATCACTGTGGGCATCACAGTGGCTAAGTGGTTAGCACTTCCACCTGGCAGCACTAAACTCATTAGTTCAAATCCCAACCGTGGCACTACCAGCCTGGAGTTTGCATGCTCTACATGTGCCTGAATGTATTTCTTCCCACACTCCAAAGACATGCTGGTAACTTAATTGGCTCCTGTCTAAACTGGGCCTAGAATGTGAGTTAGGGACCTTAGATTGGAAGTTCCTTGAGGGAAGGGACTGATGTGAATATACAGTATATGTAAGATGCTGCATAAATTGACAGTACTATATAAATACATGTAATAAATCAGGTTGTTTTTTTTTTCATTTTTTCTGTGGAAAATTTTTTAAGATTGATTTTGCTATTCAACTATATAGAGTACTGTGAAATGTTTTGGGCAGGTGTGAAGAAATTCTGCAAAGTAAGAACGCTTTCGAAAATATATATTTACATTTTTTATTTTTATCAGTTTACAAAATGCGAAGTGAGCAAACAGAAGAAAAATCTAAATCAAATCAACATTTGTTGTGACTACCCTTTCAATTCTTACACTTGCACACTTTGTACACTTGCACAAAGTCAGCGATTTTGTAGGTTTAGGGTCAGGTGTATGATTAACCAATTATACCATGCAGGTGCTAATGATCATCAATTTCATATGTAGGTTGAAACAGTCATTAACTGCAACAGAAACAGCTGTTTAGGACGCTTAAAACGCGGTCATGCTTACTTCTCTTCAACATTGGAAGATGTCCAGCAGTGCCACCAGCACAGAACTGATGGAAACCAATGGGACCCAGGTACACCTATCTACTGTCTGGTCAAATTTGGACAGAAGTGGTCTTCATGGAAGAATTTTGGCCAATAGAAGCCATACCTCAGATGTGGAAACAATGTTAAGTGACTCAACTATACACAAACACATAGGAACTGGGGTGCAGAAAAATGTCAGCAGGTGCTCTGGACTGATGAGTTAAAATTAGAAATATTTGTCTGTAGCAGGAGGTAGTTTATTCACCAAAGGGCTGGAGGACGATACAGTAATGAGTGTCTGCAGACAACAGTGAAGCATGGTGGAGGTTCCTTGCAAGTTTGGGGCTGCATTTCTGCAAATGGAGTTGGAGATTTGGTCAGGATCAACGGTGTCTTCAATGCTGAGAAATACAGGCAGATACTTATCCATCATTCAATACCATCAGGGAGGAGTGTGATTGGCTCCAAATTTATTCTGCAGTAGGACAATGACCCCAAACATACAGTCAACGTCATTAGGAACCATCTTCAGTGTAAAGAAGAACAAGGAGTACTGGAAGTGATGGTTTGGTCCCCACAGAGCCCTGATCTCAACATTATCAAGTCTGTCTAGGATTACATGAAGAGACAGAAGGATCTGAGGCAGCCCACAGAAGATCCCTGCTTAGTTCTCTAAGATGTTTGGAACAACCTACCTGCCGAGTTCCTTTAACCACTTGCTTACTGGGAACTTAAACCCCCCTCCTATCCAGACCAATTTTCAGCTTTCAGCGCTGTCGCACTTTGAATGACAATTGCGCAGTCATACAACACTGTACCCAAATGACATTTTTTATCATTTTTTTCCCCCAAATAGAGCTTTATTTTGGTGGTATTTGATCACCTCTGAGATTTTTATCTTTTGTTAAAAAAAAAAAAAACGAATTAAAAAAATATTTTTTTTTTTAAATTTTGTTATAAAAATGTAAAATGAGTAATTTTTGTCCGTCATTGATGTACGGTGATGAGGTGGCAGTGACGGGCACCGATAGGTGGCAGTGATGGGTGGCAGTGATGGGCACTGATGGGTTACACTGATAGGCAGCACTTTTAGGTGGCACTGATTGGCAGCACAGGTGGGCATTAATAGGTGGCACATGTGGACATTGATAGGTGGCACTTGTGGGCATTGATAGGTGGCACTTGTGGGCATTGAAAGGTGGCATAATTTCGGGACCGATGTCCCTTTAAGATGAGCCGGTGATCGGCTTTTTTTTTTTTCTCCTCCGCTGTCAGCGTGAGGAGAAAAAAAAAAAATGATCACCGAGCTTTTGTTTTGATCATGTGATCAGCTGTCATTGGCTGACAGCTGATCACATGGTAAGGGGCCGGGACCCGCCCCTTATTCGGATCGCTGATCACCCGAGTCTCAGGGAGCGTGCACAGCGGAGGACGTCATATGACGGCCTCCCAGGAATTGAGATCTGCGCTGTGGCCGTCATTCGGCCATATTGCGGATGTCAAGTGGTTACAAACTGTCTGCAAGTGTACCTAGACAAACGGTTTTGAAGGCAAAGGGTGGTCACACCAAATATTGATTTCATTTGGATTCCTCTTCTATTCATTTACTTTCCATTTTGTTAATTGAGAAAAAAAAACTAAAAACTATTACTCCTTATATTTCTGAAAGCATTCTTAATTTACAGCATTTCTTCATACCTGCCTAGGACTTTTGCACAGTAGTGTACGTAATGCATAAAGCACCTTTGATTGACAGCAGCTCTGATATATATAATTTATGGGAAAAGTCAGCTTGAGGGGCATATAATGTATTGTACATAAAACCTGGGCAAGAGGTTTGCTCTGTGATATTGCAATGGTTTGTAATAAAATCTGGATGCAAGGGCTTTTAAAGGCTTTAATTTAAAAAGCCTTGAAGTGAGGGACATGCATCTCTGTAGAAGACATGAGTAGTCTGCAAATATAAGACAATAAAGCAACCTCTAAGCATATATACAATTGAATACAGCCCAGTGGATGAAATGCCAACAGATTTATCCATTTGTTTATTTGTACTCATGTAGTCTTGCTACTATTTCAGATCTCACCAGCAGGTGGCTCTGGTGTAACTGTAGCACCTCACCCTAGAAAAATCCTACAGCGGCTGGAGAGGGGCTCCTTGATGTAACTGCATGAAAAATAAATTCTAGCAACTGGAAAGCCCTTTAAAGCTCTCTGTGTTTGTATTTCTCTGTTCACAGTCTAAATTAACTTTTCAGTTTAAATCAGATAAATACATTCCAGTTGCAATAGTACAAAGGGTGTGCAAAGCCTTATGCCGCGTACACACGATTGGAAATTCGGCCAGCAAAAGACAGATGAGAGCTTTTGGTTCGGAAAATGCGACTGTGTGTATGCTCCATCGGACTTTTGCTGGCGGAATTCCCACCAGCAAAAGATTGAGAGCAGGTTCTCAATTTTTTCGGTCGGAAAAAGTTCAGATCGGAAATTCCGATCGTCTGTAGCAATTCCAACGCGCAAAATTCCTACGCATGCTCGGAAACAATTTGACGTATGCTCGGAAGCATTGAACTTCATTTTCTCGGCTCTTTGTAGGGTTGTACATCACCGCGTTCTTGACGGTCGAAAGTTCAGCAAACTTTTGTGTGATCTTGTGTATGCAAGCCAAGCTTGAGCAGAATTCCGTCAGAAAAAACATCCAAGATTTTTCCGACGGTAAATCCGCTCGTGTGTACGCGGAATTAGGGCTCTTGCATGCGTCTGTAATTTACAATGTATGGGGGTACAGAATATAATACGGCTGTAGTTCTGGCGCCTGGGGCCAACAGCTACAGTGTATTTTTGCCCATAGGAATGCATTAGAGAAAACCCTGCATGCAACTATACGCATATAACTGCGGGCACCAGCTTTTACTTGCCCGCGCATATTAGTGTATTTTTGAAATTGTAAAATTTTTTGTTTTTAAAAATACACCCATATGTGTGTCAGCGGTTACACACATATAGGCACCTTCGTCGTGAGTTACCTCCAGAAAGCAGCCACAGCTTCAGCAGAAAAGCCTGTCTCTTGCCAGCATGCTAGAGAAGGATCCTTTCTCTCTATGTGAAAGAAGCGGCTGCTCCGCAAAGATCAATCACACACCCTACTGAGCCAGACCTCTAGTTCTGCTAGCGGTGCTCATGCTGCCTGCTGATTAGACGTGCAGCAATGGGCTGCGCAGCAGGGGTCCTGTCAAACCTCTGCAGTGAGACTGCTGCTTCCACACAGGGAGCAAGGGTCCCAACTCTGTGCATGCTGGCAGTGGACAGGTTTTTCTATGAAGGCTATGGCTACTCGCTAAAGAAAACAAACTATAAACACTTAACCACTGGCCTTTTTCTAATGCCCCGTACACACGGTCGGATTTTCCGCCGGAAAATGTCCTATCGGACAATGTTGTCGGAAATTCCGACCGTGTGTGGGCTCCATCGGACTTTTTCCGTCGGATTTTCCGACGGACAAAGTTTTATCTCCTGCTCTCAAATTTTCCGACAACAAAATCCGATTGGACTTTTTCCGATCGTGTGTAGCGAATTCCGACGGACAAAGTGCCACGCATGCTCAGATCAAATTACAAGACCAAAGCTATTGGCTACTAGCCTCTACGTAGTTCCGTCGTACGCAACGAACGTCACCACGTTCAGAATGATCAGATTTTCCGACAACTTTGTCCGACCGTGTGTATGCAACGCCAGTGTCGGACAAAATCCGTCGGATTTTGTGGTCGGAATTTCCGAACGTGTGTACGGGGCATAACACTTTTTCAGCATTTTTTGCTAGAAAAATATTTAGAACACCCAAACATTATATATAGATATACAGTATCTCACTTTTTTGTAAATATTTTATCATATCTTTTCATGTGACAACACTGAAGAAATGACACTTTGCTACAATGTAAAGTAGTGAGTGTACAGCTTGTATAACAGTGTACATTTGCTGTCCCCTCAAAATAACTCAACACACAGCCATTAATGTCTAAACCGCTGACAACAAAAGTGAGTACACCCCTAAGTGAAAATGTCCAAATTGGCCCCAAAGTGTCAATATTTTGTGTGGCCACCATTATTTTCCAGCACTGTCTTAACCCTCTTGGGCATGGAGTTCACCAGAGCTTCACAGGTTGCCGCTGGAGTCCTCTTCCACTCCTCCATGACGACATCACAGAGCTGGTGGATGTTAGAGACCTTGCACTCCTCCACCTTCTGTTTGAGGATGCCCCACAGATGCTCAATAGGGTTTAGGTCTGGAGACATGCTTGGCCAGTCCATCACCTTTACCCTCAGCTTCTTTAGCAAGGCAGTGGTCATCTTGGATGTGTGTTTGAGGTTGTTATCATGTTGGAATACTGCCCTGCGGCCCAGTCTCTGAAGGGAGGGGATCATGCTCTGCTTCAGTATGTCACAGTACATGTTGGCATTCATGGTTCCCTCAATGAACTGTAGCTCCCCAGCACTGGCAGCACTCATGCAGCCCCAGACCATGACACTCCCACCATCATGCTTGACTGTAGACAACTTCTTCCATTGACCATGGCGAGGCCTGTTCTGAGTGAAACCTGTTCTGTAAAACCACTGTATGGTCCTGGCCCCCGTGCTGCAGCTCATTTTCAGTGTCTTGGCAAACTTCTTATAGCCTAGGCCATCTTTATGTAGAGAAACAAATTTTTTTTTGCCATGAGGTGCCATGTTTAGCTTCCAGTGAACACTATGAGGCTGGGTTCACACTGGTACGACACGGCAGTTGTACGACTGTCATCCTATTTTGCCCTGCAACATCGGTCCTACTTCCATCCGACTTGAATGAACAAGATAAGATTTTGCTCCGACTTTGCTCTGCGACTTCTCTTTTGACCAATCAAAACAATCCCAGTGTGACATAAATTCCTTTTACTGCTGCTTTAATCACCGTGTCGGATGTCACAAGTCATATGGTTAGGATAAGGATCCTACTTGGATCTCACTTCAATGATATTCAATGGGCTGAAGTAGGATAAGTCAGACCAAAGTAGTGCAGGGAGCATTTTCAAAGTCGGACCGTCCAGTTAAGACGGCTCTCATAGAGAATCATTGATTTGCACACGTCATACGACATGTGCTCCCAATGTCGGAGCGTTTGTCGTACCAGTGTGAACCTGGCCTGAGAGAGTGAGAGCGACAACACCAAATTTAACACACCTGCTCCCCATTCACACCTGAGACCTTGTAACACTGATACATGACACCGGGGAGGAAAAATGGTTAATTGGGCCCATTTTGGACATTTTCACTTAGGGGTGTACTCACTTTTGTTGCCAGCGGTTTAGACAGTAATGGCTGTGTGTTGAGTTTGTTTGAGGGGACAGCAAATTTACACTGTTATACAAGCTGTACACTCACTACTTTACATTGTAGAAAAGTGTAATTTCTTCAGCGTTGTCACATGAAAATATATAATAAAATATTAACAAAAATGTGAGGGGTGTACTCACTTTTGTGAGATACTGTATATGTACAGTTGTGTTCATAAGTTTGCATACCCTGGCAGAATTTATGATTTCTTGGCCATTCTCCAGAGAATATGAATGATAACACAAAAACATTTCACTGACACTCCCAGCAGCTCGCATAGGGCAGTGTGAACTGCCGGCGGGAGACATGCGATGCGGGAACCCGCAGTAGATTCGCAGCGTTCCCGCATCGCAGCAGTCTGAATGGAGCCTAAATCATAATGACAACAGAAACTACCCAAATGACCCTGGTGATTTTGGCCTGATAACATGCACACAAGTTGACACAAAAGGGTTTGAATGGCTATTAAAGGTAACCATCCTCACCTGTGATATGTTTGCTTGTAATTAGTGTGTGTGTATAAAAGGTCAGTGGGTTTCTGGACTCCTGACAGACCCTTGCATCTTTCATCCAGTGCTGCACTGACGTTTCTGGATTCTGAGTCATGGGGAAAGCAAAAGAATTGTCAAAGGATCTGCAGGAAAAGGTAGTTGAACTGTATAAAACGGGAAAGGGATATAGAGTGAAAGAAAAGTTTTTGTGTATCATTCATATTCTCTGAAAAATGGGCAAGAAATCATAAATTCTGCCAGGGTATGTAAACTTATGAGCACAACTGTATATATATATATTTTTTTTTTAGCAGAGGCCCTAGAATGGTGGGTTTTGCAATTTTTTATGTCACAAGTTATTTGTGCAGCGTTTTTTCATAAGCCAATTTTTTGGAAAAAATTCACTTTAATAAATTTTAATGCATACAAACAAATAACCAAATTTTTGGTAAAATATACAGTAAATGTAAATATAAATGATGTTATGCAGCGTAAATAGATACCTAACATGTTACAGAGGAGGTCTGGGGCTAGAACTATTGCTCTCACTTTGACGTTCATGGAAATACCTCACATGTGTGGTGCGATCACAGTTTACGTATGCGTGCAGGAACAAGGTGTGCATTTGCCTATGTGCATAAGCACGAGGGGGGGACGGGGCGCTTTAAGTATTTTTTTTTTATCATTTTATCACTTCATTTTATCACTTTTATAGCAAAAGGCAGTGACAGGTACTCTTTATAGAGAGATCTGGGGTCTTTTAGATCCCAGACCTCTCCTCTGCCCCAAAAAGCATCTGTTCACACCAAGAAGGATGTGTTCAGATGCTTTGTCTATTTGAAAAATGGCGGTTTACATCCAGGAAACCAGACAAGCCAGAAAGGACATTGCTTCCTGTACCACAGAGATCATGGGGGACCTACTAGTCCTTCATGATCTCTGTGGTAAGCCAGGGGAATCACCGGTTTTCATTCCAGGCTCGCCAACTGGGATTGGAGCTCCCGCAGAGGCACCAGCGGGCAGCGGGGGGTTGGGTGTTTCGACCCCTACCGCCGCCTATAAAAGCAATCCAGCAGCTAAGCAGCCACTAGGATGGCTTTTACATAAAAGCCAGCCACTGGTAGATGCAGGCATCATCCCAGTACAACCACTTAAAGTCAAATGATGTACATGTACGTGATTTGGCGCTAGGTAGATAATTAACATATTTTTTTTTTTGTTGCACCTTATGCCCCATACACACGGTAGGAAATTCCGACCACAAAATCCGTCGGATTTTTTCCGACGGATTTTGTCCGACACTGGTGTTGCATACACACGGTCGGACAAAGTTGTCGGAAAATCCGATCATCCTGAACGTGGTGACGTTCATTGCGTACGACGGGACTACGTAGCGGCTAGTAGCCAGTAGCTTTGGTCTTGTAATGTGATCTGAGCATGCGTGGCACTTTGTCCGTCGGATTTCTTTACACACGATTGGAAAAAGTCAGATCGGACTTTGTTGTCGGACAATTTGAGAACAGGATCTCAAATTTTTTCCGTCTGAATTTCCGACGGAAAAAGTCCGATGGAGCCCACACACAATCGGATTTTCCGACAACATGGTCCGATAGGACATTTTCCGACCGTGTGTACGGGGCATAAGAGTTCCATTTGGCTTTAAAACAAACCTGTGATGAAAGAAATATAGAGGCTGCCATTGCAGAGCTTGGTTTGAAAATGTTAGTTGACATGCTGATCCTCTTAGCTCCGTACTTTCTGAGTCATTGACCCAAAACAAGTGTGAAGCATACTTGTGTCTGAAACATACCGAAGCCAGGAGGTTAACATGCCAGACAACCAAGTGGCATGAAGGTCGGAAATGGCATATTTCTCTCATGCTGCTTTCCCTTAAAGTTACATGCCTTACTCACAATCAATCCACATTAGGATAAAAAAAACAATGACTATAGAAAAAATACATCATATTCCAAATGTGTAAAGAAAATGTTTTATTGAAAGTCTTAAATACCACCACCGTAATTAATATGCTTTACATTAGTTGGTGCTCATTGCAGGGCTAATCTGCCATATTACCCAACTGTAAATTTCTCTTGCTTTTTTTTAATTTTTTTTTTCTTTAAACGTACTATGTACAAGACTGCAGAGGTCCCAGGTATAGCGCGAGTAACATGACTATACCATGAGCTCAGCTGCAGACATCATGTGAAATAAAAAAAAAAAAATACATCAATTTTTTTCATCTTTAAAATAAATACTGCATAATGATATTTATGTACAAATCTTATATACGGTCTTGTTCTCCCTATAAAAATTAGAAAGAAAAAATGCATCTTGGGATTTATTTTTGTTTTTTTTTCAGAAAATAACATATTACACTGCATTTTCAATACATCAATTTACTTTCATTTATGACATGATGATACTGTAGATGGTATTTTGTATACATATATATATGTATATATATATATATATATTTTATATACTTTTTTGTTTTGCTGGTTCACAACCATCTAAAATTACTTTGATAAACAGCTTTATAGGTAACAAAAAAGGATAATCTATCTACCTCATGGAAAGACAATAACGTAAATTAAAAGGCAATTACATTTTTTTTTTTTTTTTTTTGCCCAAAGGTACATTTTTTACCCAATTTGATTTAGAGGGGATTAAAGTATAGTGATAATATTTTCATGACCTGCTATTTATAAAATAAAATTCTCCATAATGTCTATAGATGTGCTGAATGATGTGTATATCCATCTAAACACATGTATAAATATGCCTGTTAACATTTGTGTACATGAGCAAAAACGTACATGTAAGTATACTTTTATATATAACAATTAACAGCCCATGCACATTAATTGCATGTTTATATTTTAATTTATTGTTCATTTTTGGAAGAAAGACTAACTTGGGAGTAACCCAGCTGTTGTGGAACTACAAAATCTAGCCTGCTTCTGGAACATTCAGAAAATTGTAACTTCACACCAACTAGAGAGTCAAGAGTTATAAAGATACACATAGAGACATTAGATACAGAGTGAATGGCCCTTTCACTTTCAACAGGTTTAGGTAAAGTGTAGGGTACAAAAGGCTAAAAAAAATAAAAAAAAAAAGCTTTGGGACATGATCAACTAAGAAAAAGAGTACTGACTGTGTTGGCAATTTTGGAGAGTTCTTCGTCACTCATGTACAGATAATCAAATGCTCACAGGATATGGCTGCACATTTTTTAGGAGTATACAAGATGAATTTGGGAAGCATCCAATAATGTCTATGGGTACTGTAAAGTGACCCTGTGGCCAGGCTCTGGGCATTCAAATATTTACATATTCTGAACAAGCAATAAATGAGCTTTAAAACAGGCCCTTACTGACCTCTGTAGTTGCAGGCATTGTGGAGATATTCATCCTCATAGGTCAGAGTGGGGGCATTAAAATGGGCTCATTTCTCTGGCAGAAGAAACTTGGCAGCTTACCAGCCTACTAACGTAAGCAAACAGAAAGGGCTCTAAGCTGCTCAGAAAGGGATTGCAACCCGACTTCAGAGTCTCTGTTCTTAAGCCTCATCTACACAGGATGTTTTTTCTATTTCTCCTAGACGCCTTTCCTCCTGGCAGCGGTGTTTTGGAGCATCCAGTGCTTGAGAGTTAAAGTGGATGTAAACCCTCACATATACCCAGTGAAGTGAACAGCCTCAGATGATACACAGAGATGATACAAATCTCCATACGTAAGTTTTACATGTATATCTGCTGTCTTCATCTTTTTATACTCTTTAGAAAGTTCAGATTGTGTTAAAAATCTTTCTACCTCTTCCAGCAGTGGGTGGGGAGTCTGGGCATACACTGTGTGTGAGCTGATTAGAGGAAAGGCACACACCCCCCCTCCACATAGGCAAAGGAATGAAAGAACATGCAGAGCTGTATTATGAATTGACAAGCTCCCTGTTAATGTCCCACCAAGCTCCCTCCCCGACACAAATTTTCAGCTGCTGTTATCTTGTGTGTCGGAGAACTTGTCAGAAGTGACAGAGGAATGGAGCAGCAGAAGGACACGGCACTTAGAGCTTTGGAGAGAGATAAGTAAACACTACAGATATATGTGCTTAGGTCAAATTTCATGTATGAGGTTTACAAACACTTTAAGTCATTTCATTGGCCAGAATAAAATATTGTTCAGTCACTGAAATGAAGTAACGCTCAAGCGCTAAATGCGCCTAGCATTAACGCGTGTTTAAATGCGGTAACACGTGTCAAGTGTTTTTTCTGCCAAAACGCTGCTGTTCCTGGAAACACTGGCAGTGGATTTCTTCTCTGCCTCTAAACGCCCCTGTCTCTAAACATCTATGTGTGCATGGACACATAGGCTAATATGCTGGGGCGTTCAGAGGCATAAAAAAAAGTTAGACGCCCCTAAGAGCAGTGTCAAAAATAACCAGTGTACATGAGGCCTGAAGCTTGAGGATGAATTGCTCCACAGTACTTTTAGCTACAGAGGGCTTGCTTTAATATTTGATTTTTACTTGTTAAGAATATGTAAACACTTTAAGGTCCATAGCCTGGCTGCAGGATCACTTTAAGACTGATTTGGAAGATAAATAAAGTAAAAAAATAAAGGCAATGTCACAATCCATCTATCTGAACCAGTACACTATGATAAATAATATTGGAGCCTTCGAATTTCAAGATGCAAATCGGCAACACACCCAAACAGATATTTTTGGTTTTACCTTGGGAAGTTGGGGGGGAGGGGGTGAACATTAAGGTCCCACAGAGCTCAACGGTTGTGTTCCTAAAAAGTTACAGGACCACAAATATGGCAGCTAGAGCCCGGTGTTAGAACTACTTCACCATAACATAACAGTTCATTGAAAGAAGCATGCCATCGGCCAGAAAAAAAAAATCAGCAAGTGTGGTCAGCCATGACACTGAGTGAACTGCTGTTCATAACAAAGCAACTTTGAAAAGTTTGACCTTTGTAGCATCGAAAATAAAAGATCAAGTAAAAACGTTGCTTGTATGATACACAACTCTGACAAAGTGCAAAAAGGGCATACCTTAATTGAAAAATAGTGGATATTCTTTTGTTCAAAGAGAGGACTTTCCACTGAACTCTCGAGTTCAACAATGCTGGGCACTGAGAATGTACGAAGATGGACAATGGCCACTTAGTTAAATAATTTTATTCCCTTTAAGACTCAATTTGATGGTGAAAAAAATCGTTACCATGCACTGTACAAGATATTGCAAAAAAGTTCAAATATCTTTTATATCAAATACATGCTGAATTACCTTAGGTATTCTCAAGCCATGTTGCAAAATTCTTTTCAACATGCTTGATTTTCAAGAAAGGTTGCTATGCAATGGACATCAAGAGGATGACCTCCACTGTATCTGGCAGGTCAAACAAGGAATTTTGTCAAACATTTCAAGAATGCAGGAAAAAAATCTGCAAAAAGTTTCCAAACATGGGGACAGAGAAGCAATCAAGGCACACAGGGTAAGGTGGTGTGCCATCAACCAACCTGAAAGAATGGCATCAGAAAAGAGGTTTGGGAAGATCGTGGGACACAATGCAAAAACAGGGACCTAGGAAAGAAGAAATGGTGGACATGTACATGTTCAACTCTACAAGGTTTGTACCTTTTAACATTTAAATAAATCATATATGTTATATTTTTTGTCACATAAAGAGAATTTTAAATATTTGCTAGAAAGAAATTTTATTTTAACATATGCCTGCAAAAACACAGACCATGATTGGTTTTTTAGAATGATAAACGTGGTTTGTCTTTGTTTCACGCCGTTGCATTCGCTCCCCCCCCTTTTTTTTTTTTAAACCATGCACTAGTGAAATTTTTTTTCTTAAAAAGAATATAAATTGTTGAAAATGGCTGTATCTTTTTGTTATTTTGTTTCATATTTTTTGCAAGTTGCAGGCCAAAGAAAATTATTTTAGTGTTCACTTAGATCCATGTTCATGCAAAACAAAAAAAAATATTTTTTTGTCTCTGAAGTACTGGATAATCACAGAAAAATTCTTCCCTGGTGAAATTCATCAAATAGTGGACTCCGTTAATGCTACTGCTAAGCCAACTTTGCTTCAATCTATGGGCATGTGTGGCCTTCTATAATCATTCTTAATAACACTGGCGTTCCATCGGATTTCATTCTCCTTGCAGTACCCCATACTTCATCGATCTCCTTACTCAGGGCTCCTTCGTAGGCGTTTCCAATCTTTGGGGGCAAATATAAAAAAGAAAATGTTGCAACAACGTGATATGTCACTGAAGATGACTTTCGTCGCGTGAAATATTTCTTTTGTTAGTGTCAATAATCCATGGCTTCAGACTCAACTAGAACTGAGCTTCACTGGTCTTCAATGCGGTCAGCTAGCTCCCCTCCATCACCTGAGAGCCTTCTATAGCGCACAATGTGTGCGACTTCCGCTGAGAGCGCAGGATCGCCCAGTATCCCTAGCAACAGGCTCAGAAGACACAAAATTAAGCATGCAGTGTTTACCAGGGTGCGCGACCTGTCGTATTTCGTAATCTTGTGATTTTGTCGTTGTTTGTTTTTGAAACGCTGGTTGCAGAGACAACAGTTTTTTTTTTACAGGTGCTATGACCTAGAATAAGAAGGTCCTGTGGAACTTTCAAGAGAAGACTGAGAAGCTCTCCTGGTTAAAGGAGCCAATGTTGGGTCTACTAGAGAGGAAGGGGGGAATAGTTTAAACCATCCAATCACCATATTGGAAAGGTCCAGTTCATCTAAAAGTATCTGTGCCACACCCATAAAAGATTTGTGATCCATACGTCCATAGTCACCCCACACAATTATCTGTAGATATATATAAAAAAAAGAGGAAATTAATTGAACAATCTGATTAAAACTTTAAAACTTTAAAAAATGTACTTATTCTAGATCTCAACATAAGCTCTATCCAACACAGGGGGGGATTTATAAAGGTTTTCACACAAGATTCACACTGCTTTCTCCCCTTCTTCTAATTGGATTCAATTGGAAAAATATGAAAATCTTTGGAAAACGTTGTTTGAAAACCTTTCCAAATAGACCACAAAGACCTATAATGGTGACTAAACTGGAGAGAAGAAAATCACATTGAAATTTGCATTCCCCATAGCTACCAATTGGAATTCCTGTTTAATTTTTCTAAAAAAAAAAAAGGTAAGTTTGATTGACAGCAATTGCTATTAACGTCACTGCCATTCCTTTTTTTTCCGTTTAAATTAATTCATCCATAGTCCACTGGTCCATAGTGGATTTTTCCGCATTGCCCTAGCTATCTAATTTTTTAAAACTGGCCCAAGACTTGCACACATCTGATTTTACAGGCCATGCTGAATATCACACAGGAAAAAAATAACCAAGGTTCTGTAATATACAGCACAGCCCCATGACCCTCCCAACCCTTATGTAAGCTGAAGGAGTTTTTCTGTAAAATAGCTATGTTTGTGAAAATAAAATTATTGCTATCCAGAGGTAGATTAAAATTGTGTTTTAATGCTTTACATAAAGTTGAAACCTTGTTTCTTAATTGTTCATTCAGGGACAGAGGGTAGAAGGAATTCAGCCAATCAGAAACCAATCAGCTTCCAGTTTTTTCATGGCAAAGCTTAATTGAACAAACTGAAGTTAGAAGCTGATTGGCTACCATGCACAGCTGCACCAGATTTTGCACTCTCCAGTTTTAGTAAATCAATCCCATATTTTCTACAATCAAGATTCTTGGTTAACAAAAGAGCCAAGAGAGCTCTTACAGTTTTCAGGATCAGCTGACCCTCGGCACTGCTTTGGAAGCCGTATGCCAACCCTGCGGTGCCAAGATGTGTAGCAGGCCTGTAAAGTGACCTTTGAACACTGGGCTCTGCTAGTCGCACTTTCCAGACACGGGGGTTGATTTACTAAAGGCAAATAGATTGTGCATTTTGCAAGTGCAGTTGCTCCAAAAAGTAATAAATGAGCAGAAGCAAAAATGCTGTTTTTTTTTTTCCCTTGCATGTGATAGGGTATTCTTTGCAAAGTGCATCTTTACTTTATATACTAAGCGCTGGAGCAACTGCACTTGCAGATTGTAACTGCACTTAACAGTCTATTTGCCTTTGGTAAATCAACCCCACTTTGTTAGTCAACTGCAGAACACTTTACAGGTCCATGGCCATGATATACCTACTGGGCTAATCCTGAAGATCCCCTAGTGAATATGGCCACCACAGGAGCTTAGACTGTCTGAAATAGGTTTTGTCTTCCTGGGTCCTGCACTGGCACTCTTTAGTACTGGCTTTGGGGCTGCAGTGCAGTTTTCTGACCATGCTGTGGTAAGTCACAATGGCTTTGTGCTTTATGAAGGCTGTCTTGTGTTAACTGCATTTATTGTGTCTTCAGCTATCTCCTCATAAGGGGTTAATGCTCCAGAGCTCCGTGCCGTGACACCTTCTGCATTGCAGGCACTTGGCAGGAACAGCTGCTGTGCCACTTTTTGAATGTGTCTGTTATTACTCCCCCTCGTGTCATAAGTGTATATTTGACTATGTGCCACGTCGCCTACTGCTGTGTCGCATACTTGCAGTCACACTGCCTCTCCCTCTTTCACTGCAATGGCACTCATTTGCAAAGGTCTTTCATGGACTCTCCTTGATGCTGCCCTAGTCACAGATGGCTATAAAGCCTCCCCTCCTCCTGTAGCTGGTTTGTGTGTATCCCTATGGAAACTTTCACACTTTACATACTATAAGTATGTTAGATCATAGGCACAGAGGTAGCAGCCCTATAGACACTCCCAACTCCCAATCCACTTACAGCTCTAGGGTAGTATACAGTGTCCCTCTCCATGGACCTGACGCAGACTGCCTGGACAGTTGTCCCATGCCACACGCTCCTTGGTATCTACCTTAGCTTCCCCAAGAATGTCTACTATGTCAGATTTTTTGCACAACATTTTTGCCAAGATAGCTAACTCAAAACACAGCGGACATGAGTGTACAGCTTTGCCTTCTTCTCCCGAGTCACTGATATGCCTGCAGCTGCATCTGTACACTTAGCTGAGGGTGATGAAGAGTTCTCTCCTTTTGGATGAGTGTGTGCCTTATGAGGCTCAATGTGCGGACATTACTCCTAGGCTTAAAGAAGCCATATAGGTCTTTACTAAAGCAGTACGTGCAAGTTTAGAACTGGAACAACCTGCATCTGATTTCTCTTAAGTTACTAGTTTGGGCTCCATTAAATGTCCCCAACCTGTCAAAGTCTTCCCAGCACACTTGCTACTGCAACCAGTTTTTGTATAGTTAATTCCCAACTGTTTTGCACAGCCAAGCGGTTTACTGAGCAATAAGTTATGGAGGAGGGATTTATTCAGTAGTGGGCCATTCTGAAGCTAAGGAGCTGAGCTGCTCTGTAGAGAGTCTAGGACTTCATTACAATGCTTAGAGTGTATGCATTGGGGAAGGATTAGGGCCTCTGTTGACTAGCTTTTGTTGCCTCAAATCTGCTTCTCTCCCCATACAAGTCTATAAGAATGCAAAAGCAGCTTAATGTAGGTCAGAAAGCTGTCAAATTTAGGTCACATACACTTGTCAATGAACAGTGAATGATCTCTTTTAGATGTATCTAAAATTGGTATCAGAAGCAAGCTGCAATTACCCATCAAATCCAAAACCTGTCAACACATGCCCATTTAACCCTTGTTTGTTTTTTACTACTCTCTGGGGATCCGTTAGAGAGATTTCCCCTCAGTGAAGGGAAATCTGCAACGGGGCACATACAGAAATGATAAACTGTTTGAACCTTCCTCTAGTCTCTTGAGAAACAAGCTTTTTTTTTTTTTTTCGGCCTGTGTTGCTGTTGGGGATTTCAGTCTCACTTCCAACAGACCATGGTGAGTAGTAAAAATTTGACAGGGCTTCTAATCCTTCCCCACTTTATCCAAAACTAAAAACGTTTTGGCTGGACATGCACTTCTATTATTAAAAATAGAATAAATTAATCCTTAAAGGATAAGTTCACCACTGAGAACATGTTACATGTTCCACCCATTCCCCGCTGCCCTCTCTCCCTGTGACAGGGGAGAAGTTCCCTGTACCAGCTGTCACTTTTTAAAAAGAGCACAGCTGTGCGGGGCTTCGACCGGCCGCATCATTCATTCACAGAGTTCTGTGAATGAATGAACTACAAGTACCGATATCCTTTGAGGATGTCGGATTGTAGTTTTCAAAGAACTACCATGGCGCTGTTGAGTGCTGTGGTAGTTCATTGAGTCTTCCTGTCAGTGTGAAACTGTCTGCCCATAGGAGGTATGATGTACGAGGTATGGGCAGACAGCTCACACTGTCAGTCTGCAGGAGACCTGCATGGCATCAGCGATCTACTGATCACTGGTGCAATGCTTTCCAGACTCTGAACATTCAATTTATTTATTTATTTTTTTAAAGTGAACCTATCCTTTAAAGATAGAAAAAACTGTGCAAATCAAAGTCAATCTGTTTGGCCAGTCTATATATGATGCAGATAAATCATGAATTTAAAACATGTATCACTTCCCATCTAACGTTGTGCTTCACCTTGAAATGCTAATTCTGTCCCCCCAGGAAGGCACACTGGGGACATTTATAAATCCTGCAACAAGGCAAAGCAATGCTAAACAGGAGCAGTGAGAAGCATAGAGAGACAGATTGATTCATAAATTCCTCCTCTGGCTCATAAAATTCTGCACTTACCACTGAATAAAACCTGATCCTGACCATTTCCTAATTATGCAACTGCTTAGAGGGAAATTTTGTTTTATTATCAGCAATAGGTCTGTCTTTGAGCTTTGCAAACTGTCGCACTTGGCTGCCCAGGAATACAGATGCACAGGTCTGTAAACCTGTCACAGAGACTTTGCTAAAGGCTTTTGGTGCCCTCTGTGGTCCAGTGGTTATGTATATATGTAAACTATGATGTGCCCTTTTGGACAGGAGAACTTCATGGTCTACCAATACTTAATATTTTATTGAATTCTTTTTTTTACCTGTAAGACCTTTCCTTGGGGTGATTCTTCAAAAGATAACAGTTGCTGGTATAAAGGCTCCAGTGTTTTTCTTGCTACTTTTGTTTTCTTTTTGGCTATGCAAACTCCATTTTCTAATAGATACACCTTTACATACGGTGCTGCAAGAGGGGAAACAAACATATGGTTAGCATTAGGCAACGGCAAACAACTTAAAGTGGAGTTCCACCCACTTTTACAACTCTTCAGCATCCCTCACTAAACTGTGCACTGTAAACAAATTGGATATTTTTTTTATTTTTTTTTCAGCACAGACTGTATATCGGCTGTATTCATTTTTCACTTCCTCCTCCCTGGCCGCGGCCCATCGCATCATTTCCTGTTTGCAATGCCTCCTGGGAAGGGGCAGCAACTTCCTCTCAAACTGCTGTTGCTATGGAAACCTGACCTGAAACCTATTACACTGCTTATGCTGCACTGAGCATGTACGAGATCTGCAAGGATGAGATCCAGGAAGAAATACAGTCTGGCTTCAGATGCCCACACTTAAGATGGCCACGGCCTGCTGCAAGTTTATAAAATAACAAACTACTGCTAAAAACGAACAAAACAGACCTTAGTTTACAGACTAACTTTACTAGAATACATTAAGCTTGTGTATTATAGGGGTATTTTTATTTAAAAAGTATCATTTTGGCCGGAACACCGCTTTAACATCATCAACTTGTCATCCTCCACATATAAGATTCAAATTCTAGAGGTATGCCTATAATTTCAGTTGTCTATATTTTTGGATCAACTGTATGTTTTGTAGTTTTCCCAAAGGTGAATCTGCTTATTACCAAAAAAAAATTAAATAAAATGCAATGTGGTGCTCACTCAGACTTAGCACTTCACAAATAATTGGATGGTGCTAATACCAACAATTTACAGAACTATGGTAATGTTTTTGGACACATTTTCTCTTTATTTAATCCAATATACAGTACATTATAAAATGCAAGACATGCAATACACTCTCCATGAAAACATTATTGTACTCGCATATTTACATGGTAAAAGGAAGGTGAGACAAGGGTATGGTCTACTTATGTGTATAGATTTTTGATAAATCGCAATGGATGCTGTTTGATGCTCTCTATGCCTTGTGGTTTTTGCTTCTTTCCTTTTTTCATCTTCTTTGTTTCTTCTTTTCTTTTCCTCCCTTTTATATACAAATGTATTCTATCTAGGATACATTCTAATGTTGATTTTATTTACAAACTGTGTTGTCCTGTGGTGCTTATGTGGCAATGAGGGATCATTCAAGGTGAATGTTGGGTCTGTATATCGTAAGAAGGTCTAATTAGGTGTAGTAAGGTGAGGATGTCTGTGATGTTAGTAAATTGCTAATTATTCAATTAACAGAGTAAATACTTAAGGACACATCCTGACTCACTGTGCATGCTCTGAGGAAGCTTGGTTACAAGCGAAACATGTAAGCAAAGCGAGACATCGCTATGTTTTGTGTGATATGAGCACTGGCACTTTCACTCCCACCAACGCAATACTTTCTTCATCTTGTGACTCTATTGGCGTTTGCTTCCTGCATCTACTGGGAAGCCCGTATGGGCTTTGTTGCACTACTGGCACTTTCAAACACTTCTAAATGGTGACTGAATTGGCTGGTAATTATCCAAGTCTTGAGACCAGAAAATCCTGATCCTGATGGATATCCATCTAAAAACGGTAACGATGATTCAATATTGAAGCGGTCGGGCCATCTACACAATGAATGGGAACCATAAAGAAGCAAAATATATGAAACAAGATGTCAAACGGTGAGCTGTATCTGTACCTTATTTGAAAAGACTGTGTATTCATAGCTAGAGCCGTTTGTTTCCTTGTCTACTGCTTCATGGATACCTGCTAAACTAGTGATTACAGATTGGCCTCCATTGTAAACTATACCATGCATCTTCCAATATATTTGGACTGTGTATGCTCTGATCCATTTCAATCCCCAAGTGAAAACTATTGAAAAAAGATACCTGTTGCAGGAACGCCTTTTTTCTGGAGTCAAAAGACACTCAAATCTAATGAATTTCTAATATGACTTTTCAGATTTTATGCTGATTTTCTATCTTTTTGAATCAGTATATTTTTGATTTTGTCCGGTTTCATTTTTTCAAACCATTTTCTAGTAGATTGATGTGTATGGGAGGAATGAAAGGTGCGGATAAGTGTTTATGGTAGACACCGGTGTCTCATTTAAGACCTTGTCTTAATTTTAAATTTGGGTGGGAGGTGATGTTCTATATTTTTCATGTATTTTCTAAATAAATGTAATCTTGTGATGTAGATATCTATAAATAAATCTTGTTTCATCCGATATATCCTTTTTGATGAATATCATTTGGCGCCTCCCGTTTTTGTAAGGGTATGTTTTACATCCATTTGTGCTTTGTGAAGACTTGACTTCCTTTACTATTTGCACAGTAATATTTTTATAGAGGGTATAACCTGCTAATGCATTGCTTTATCATACTCAGTTTGAATAGCCAAGCCTCGGTAAAAGGTTTTCTTTTATGTGCTCATAGATGTGTCTAATGATACTATAGTCATGAAATAGTTGCCCCATATAGCTAAAATGGACAGATTGGTAGATGTTCATTCCAGGTCTATGGCCAACTTTAGATAGTGATTATGTAAAGAATCTCATAACTCAGCTTCAGGTTCTCTAGAACAGTGTTTCTCAACTCCAGTCCTCAAGGCGCCCCAACAGGTCATGTTTTCAGGATTTCCCTCAGATGAAACGGCTGTGGTAATTACTAAGGCAGCGAAACTGATCAAATCACCTGTGCAAAATAATGGAAAACCTAAAAACATGACCTGTTGGGGCGCCTTGAGGACTGGAGTTGAGAAACACTGCTCTAGAACAATGGTTCTCAACCCTGTCCTCAAGTCCTCAACCCTGTCCCCTGTCCTCAAGTACCCCCACCAGGCCATGTTTTGGGAATTTCTCTTAGATAAAATAGCTGTCCAAAATACCAAGCCATTGACTCTGATTTAAAGCACCTGTGCAAGATAAAGGTAAACCTGCAAACATGGCCTGTTGGAGGTACTTGAGGACAGGGTTGAGAACCAGTGCTCTTGAACCCTATTTCTCAACAGCCGGGAAGTGGCCCAGTGCCAGGCCGCAGCCTTCTTTCTGCCAGTCCTTGACAGTATATTATTTTATGTATTCCAGCACTGACGGCAACCCCCACCTTCCCCTCCACACCAAGCCGTGGCCATCACTTTCTGAAGCGCTATGCTGTTTATGTGTGCCAATCTTATAGATTGCTACATGGAACAGTGGCAGCCCTACATAGTAAGCATAACGTTTGTAAGCAAGCAGCATGGTCCTGCAGAGACTGTGACATCTCTAGCTATCAAGCCATGGCTCACAGGGGTGGGGGGGCAGTCAAGACAGGAGATACAAGTTGCCCATGGAGTAGGAGGGGGTACTGCACACTCCAAGCCTCACATCTGATGCTTCATGGTGCCCCAAGTCCAACAGTATAAGGAGGGACACAATGACCACTATGTAAGGGGGTACACTGACCACCAATGACAAGGGACACACTGACCACTGATATAAGGGTACTGATGTACCAATGTAAGTTTACCAATGTAAGTGTGCTCAGTGAACACAATGTAAGGAGATTCAATGTAAGGGGACACATTAACCACAATGTAAGGGACACACACTGATCGCCCGTGTATGATCAGTGTTCTCATTTACACTGGCAGTGGGGACACAGACACTGCCAGTGTAAATGAGAACACTGATCATCCAAGTGAGGGGGCACACCGACCGTCCATCTAAGGGTACACACTGAGCGCTGATCACCAGTGTAAGGGGATTCACTGACTGCTGACCACCAGTTTAGGGAGCACACTGACCACCAGTCGACCGCCAGTATATGGGGGCACACTGACTGCCAACCACCAGTGTAAGGGGGCACACTGAATGGCAATCACCAGTATAAGGGGGCACACTGAATGCCAACCACCAGTGTAAGAGGGCACACTGACTGCTGACCACCAGTTTAGGGAGCACACTGACTGCTGACCACCAGTTTAGGGAGCACACTGACCACCAGTCACCAACTAAGGCCTCATGTACACGGCTGCTGGTAAACGGACGTTTAGGAGCAGTTGGGCATTTTTTTCAACTGCTCCTGAACTCTCCTCTATGTTATCTTATCAGTACATGTACACAGGGCCGTCTACAGTTGTTTCTAGGCAGTTGAATTTAGAGGCTTTTTTTCAAACCCCAAAAAAAGCGTTCAGAAGCTGAGTTTAGAGGCAGTTGAAATGCCAAATGCTTGTAACTGCTTGTAAACTCATGTAAAAGCTGCAACTTGAGTTTAGCCACGTTTTAGTTTATAAGCGTTCCTAAAGAGGACCACGTAAGACATGGGAGAAACATAAGCTGTTGCCTGCAATGGAGGGGGGGGGGGGGGGGCAGAGGGTGAGAAAGACAGACAGACAGAGAGAGAGACAGACAGAGAGAGACACACACACACAGGCAGAGAGAGAGACACACACAGGCAGAGAGAGACACACACAGGCAGAGAGAGAGACACACAGGCAGAGAGAGAGAGAGAGCGCGAGACACACACAGGCAGAGCGAGAGAGATACACAGGCAGAGAGAGACACACACAGGCAGAGAGAGAGACACACACAGGCAGAGAGAGAGACACACACAGGCAGAGAGAGACACACACAGGCAGAGAGAGAGATACACAGCAGGAAGAGAGAGACACACAGCAGGAAGCGAGAGACACACAGGCAAAGAGAGAGAGACACACAGGCAGAGAGAGAGATACACAGGCAGAGAGAGAGAGAGAGATACACAGGCAGAGAGAGAGAGAGAGAGAGAGACACACACACACACGGGAAGAGAGAGAGAGACACGCACAGGCAAAGAGAGAGAGATAGAGAGGCAGAGACAGGCACAGCGAGAGAGGCAGAGACAGGTATGCGAGAGAGACAGAGACAGGCACAGCGAGAGAGACAGAGACAGGGACAGAAAGAGAGAGAGACAGCAGCGAGAGAGAGAGAGAGAGACAGCAGAGAGAGACAGCAGAGAGAGAGAGACAGAGCAGAGGGAGAGAGAGACAGCAGAGGGAGAGAGAGACAGCAGAGGGAGAGAGAGACAGCAGAGAGAGAGCAGAGAGAGACAGCAGGGAGAGAGAGACAGCAGGGGGAAAGAGAGAAACAGAGAGAGAGAGAGACAGTAGAGAGAGAGAGAGAGAGAGAGAGAGAGAGAGAGAGAGAGACACAGCAGAGAGAGAGAGAGAGAGACACAGCAGAGAGAGAGAGAGAGAGACTGATTGGCAGAACGCTAGAGAGAGACTCCATAGTTAAACCACACTGCTCTCTCTTCTCACAGAATGGCTGAAATAGTTAATAATTTACATGTTTTCCCTGCATTGTGGACATTTGGGAGGGCCTCCTGAGGTTATCTTCAAAAAAGCTTCTAACCTCAACTGCTGAAAAATGTTTTTTTCAAAATTTCCGCTCTTTTTTTTTGCTTATATCGCAAAAAATAAAAAAATGATTTGTGAATAAATGCCACCAAAAGAAAGCTCTATTTGTGTGAACAAAATAATAAAAATTGAATTTGGGTACAATGTTGTATGACCGTGCCCAGTATTGAAGTGGTTAAGGAAGGCAATACCACTGGGGTTAATGTCATCCTAAATATCCTTGCAGAAATGAAAAAACTATGAATCCAGGCTTAAAATAGCCAATTGTTTTATGGATTCTTTTAAATATGTGATATTGCTGGTACTTCTTAAAACAAAACTCACAATCCATTGCAGGAAACTATTCAGCTAATGGTAAAATGTAAAATTCATTGATGGTGCTGTGCTGTGTAAAGCAGGACATTACATGAGGCTGTTGACCTGATGTCTCCGACTTGAATGGAGCATATTTTAAAAGGGCAACAAACCCTCTAATTTTTCTTTTATGCCAACACCATTGCTGGTGCTTTACATGAAATTAAACAGTAATATCATATTGATTCCCTGTTAATAAAATACACTATGGGGGTTATTTACGAAAGGCAAATCCCCTTTGCACTACAAGTGCAAACTACAAGTGCAAAGTGCACTTGAAATTGCATTGAATGTGCACTTGGAAGTGCAGTCACTGTAAATCTATGGGGTAGATCTGAAATGAGGGGAAGCTCTGCTGAGTTTATCATCTAATCATGTGCAAACTAAAATGCTGTTTTTTATTTTCCTTGCATGTCCCCCTCGGATCTACAGCGACTGCACTTCCAAGTGCACTTTCAGTGCAATTTCAAGTGCACTTTGCACTTGTAGTGCAAAGTGGATTTACCTTTAGTAAATAACCCCCTATATATGATAAGGTAATGAAACGAGAGGCAGCCTGCTTCATCACTAAAATGTTGTCATTCCAGGTACATGCCTACATGACCTTTCCACAAATCAGGGCTACATAGCCACACTGGTTATTAATACCCCAAAATGGCTCAAACAAGCCCATAAACTTTTTTTCCATTTACCGTATATACTCGAGTATAAGCGCATATCCAAAGATGGGATTCCTAGCACCAAGTGGCCCCGAGATACGGGGGCCCCCAAATTCGGTTCGGAAAATGTGCTTGACATTTTCAGAAATGACTTGTGCATTGCACACCAAATTTGGGGTTCCTAGCACCAAGTGGCCTCGAGATACGGGGCCCCAAATTCAGTCAACTGTGTCCATCTGCAGCAATATCATTTTGGGACCCTTTGGGTCCAGAGACCCCAAATTTTGGCTGTCGCTAGGGGGCATCTAGGAACCCTTAACTACCGAGTTTGAAGTTCGAGGACCTATGGCTGCAAATAGGCACAGTGAGGCTGCAAATGGGTATTGTTGACCCTCTTTTCCACTTACAGTAGCTGTGCATTTCTCACCCTAGGCTTATACTCGAGTCAATACGTTTTCCCAGTTTTTTGTGGTAAAATTGGTTGCCTCGGCTTATATTCGGGTCGGCTTATACTAGAGTATATACAGTACTTTCATAGGCAAATTTATGCACAATTTTGTACCCGTTTCATCTACTATAAGCAGAACGTTTGGTAAGTATATGAAGTTCATAATGATATCTCACCTGGCAGTGTCTTGGACCCTGGTTTTACTACAAGCCCACGCGCTCGTATAATTTCCACCTCCAACTGTCCCTTCTTATCCATCATTCCAATCTGAAGGTCCCCTATAGGAAAGTAATAGAAACACAAAATAATTAACATAGTTTATGGATCTTTGATTGTAAGTCACAGTTAAATTAAAGTGTGTTTCCAGCCAAAAAGGTTTGAAGAATTTTAGAAGGAGAGGGAAAGGCTTAGAACATCTGTCATGTTTTACTCTCACTCCACGGCCTTAGTCATACGGACGCATAGACTAATCCTCCATGGAGAGGGTCACGTTTATGCTCCCAGGTAGTGACAGGTGTTCCGTTCAGTCGCAGTGTTTACATCAGTGCAGCGATGCACACCAGATTATCTGCGTTCAGAGCTGTGCGTCCATCCCTCTACAAATCGAATCACTGGCATGTGCGGGAAGATCTGTACAGCAGATGTGTCTTTCAGGCTGGCTGCATAGAATACCTGTCATTCCCTGTGTGCACAAACATGACCCTCTGCACAGATATACGAGTCCATACACCCGCTGAATAAAGCCTAATACATGAAAGTGGTGTTATTGCTGCCTTTGTCTACTTTGTAGAGTTTGGAACTCCCTTCCAGTCTTTACAACCATCCCCATTGGGACAGGAAAAAAGAAAAATCCTTCCTTTAGACCAGTGGTCCTTAACTCCTGTCCTAGGGACCCACTAACGCCCATTTCAGGCGCTACAGCGCTAAAAATAGCGCCTGTATAGCGCCTGAAAAAATCCGGCCCCATTCACTCCAGGGTGAAAGCCGGGGGACTTTCACACTGGAGCGGTGCGCTAGCAGGACGGTCAAAAAAGTCCCGCTAGCAGCATCTTTGGAGCAGTGAAGGAGCGGTGTATTCACTGCTCCTATCCATTGAAATCAATGGGACAGCGCGGCTATACCGCCAGCAAAGCGCCGCTGCAGCGGCACTTTGCAGGCGGTTTTAGCCCTTTTTCTGCCATTAGCGGGGGTTAAAACCGCAGCGCTAGCAGACGAAAACCGATGCTAAAACGACGGTAAAGCAGCGCTAAATATAGCGCTGCTTTACCGCCGACGCCGCTCCCGCCCCAGTGTGAAAGTGGCCTAAAAGGCCAGATTTTAAGTATTACCTTGGGGAGTTGCAGACTAGAATACTGCAATCACTGAGCAGCAAATGATATCACCTGTGATGTATTTGAGTTATCTTGCAAACCTGGCCTGTTAGTGGGTCCCGAGGACAGGAGTTGAGAACCACTGCTTTAGGCAAAAGGAACCTTATTAAAAGAAATTGTCTGGAGTTCCACTTTAAAACAACAGTAGCACAAAAAGAATAGTAATATAACAGTACAATAAAAGTAAAGATCTGCACTTTAATTCCAGTTATTAAAATCTCATATAGGCTTTGAAATGTTTATATCATTTCAAAAGGCAATTTCCGGATTTTTCTGTTACAATCACTTGTATTGGTTATTAAAGGAGAATAGCAGTCACCCATGCAGGGCCTAAACCATCTGATAGAAATAACAGTTATTTTAGGTAAAGATGAACAAATATTTGCCTTGGTAAACACTCAGGACCTATGTGATAGTACTGCTGGAGGGCCCCTTAGGCTTGGTTCACACCTCCGCTTTTGGTACAGCTCTTGTTTGCGTGGGCACAGCAGCCCATTCACTTGAATGGGCTTCTGTACCTGTGGGACATGCTGGAAAAAGGTTCCTGCACCTTCTTCAAACAGGAAAACACAAGGCACTTTTGTACCATGCGATTTACCACACATGCAAACACACTGTGTGTTAAGATGCGTGGGGTGCCATTAAGAATGAATGGCAGCCCTGCATGTCTGTAGGGATGTGTTTTTGGCTGTGGGTGCGGGAACAGGAGCAATTTCCACAACCTCAAACACCCGCACAAGTATGAACCAAGTACTAGGGTCCTGTAGTTGTGATTAAATGGCCTAATCCAGAGAGATGGGGGGCAGGGGAGGGGGTGGAAAGAGGAAAAATATGGGAGAAACCGGGAGTGGATGGAAAAGGGCAAAAGCCTGGGGTGGAATCAGGGCAAGTTGCTGGAGGATGGAAATGGAGTTT
>CM053030.1:71787556-71957007 GCA_028564925.1 Lithobates sylvaticus
TTGTGGGAAAAAAAAGGAGATCAATTTTGTTTGGGAGCCACGTCGCACGACCGTGCAATTGTCAGTTAAAGCGAAGCAGTGCCGAATCGCAAAAAGTGCTCTGGTCTTTGGCCAGCCAAATGGTCCGGGGATTAAGTGGTTAAGCATCATAGTCTGTTACGCCCTATACTTGAAAACAAAGCATTTTCTATGCCCCTGCAGGGCAAAATAGATGTCCCTCTCCTTAACAGCATGTGCCACCTTTCCTCACTCCAGTGCTCAGCTGAGCTGCCAGGACTGGTAATGAGTGATTACACAAGGCCAATCAAGAGGCACATTGTTATGTCACATGGGAGAGGAGATGGTGCATCGTATTCTCCCAAGTTGCGGGGTACTGAACTTCTCTGCCCACCAATTCACAACTGGACAGTGCTAAAACTGACAATACAATTTCCACAAAGAAGTATCATCATTGGACACATATCCACGATTGCCAACACTTGTTCTAAATGTATTATTATTTATACATTGACTTACTTTCCCTCAGAGCTGTAACTGTTCATACTCCCATCGTTAGACTCTCGACTTGCTTGTCTGGTCATCCAATTTCTCATCTCCACTGCCAGTCCAGTTTCTGTACTTCGTTGGATCGTGCTTTTTAACTTTTTACCTCCAACTTCTGAAAAATAGAAAAGTCACACGTGGTTAGACTTCAAAATTCCAACAAATACATGGATTCCTCTGCTCTGTGATACATCTCCCCCCCATCTGCCATTGCAGCATATCTCCTGACACAGACACAGGGTTGAGCCTAGATTAACGTTGGGCAGAGACTGGCATAAAGGTAACCACAGACATGACTCGGGACTGGACTGGCTAATGATGGTTATATCAACATATGGTTATATAGGGACATGAGACACTCCAGGCAATAATCCTTAAGCCTCATTTTTTTTTTCTCCTAAAATAACAAACATGTTATACTTATCTGCTCTGTGCAGTGATTTTGCACAGAGCAGCCCGGATCCTCCTCTTTTTGGGTTCCTCTTCTGTCCTCCTTGCCCCGCTTTCCTGTAGAGTGCCCCACAGCAAGCAGCTTGCTATGGGGGCACCTGAGCCGAGTCACAGCTCCCTGTGTCCATTCAGACACGGAGCCCCGGTTCAACCCCGCCCCCTCTCTCTCCTGATTGGCTAACTGACTGTGATTGACAGCAGCGGGCGCCAATGGCGCCGCTGCTGTGTCTCAGCCAATTAGGAGCAGAATCCTGGACGGCCGAGGCACGCGTAGACATCGCTGGAGAGAGATGGGGCTCAGGTAAGTATTAGGGGGTGCTGGGGCGCCTGCTGCACACAGAAGGTTTTTTGTCCTAATTCGTGGAATGCATTAAGAGAAAAAACCTTCTGACTTTATAACCCCTTCAACAGTATCTCTAGTTCTCCCATCTTGTCCACCAGGCTCCTGGCATTGGTGAACATGCCACGTAGTTTAGACTGGTCGTATACTGTCCTCTTATTGGGTGTTCCGAGACTGCAAATAGGACTTGTTACTACACTTACCTTGGGTTTTTGTGCTTTAGTCAACCTACCACTAATGCCCCCAATGCTACCCTCTGCAATATGTTCCGTGCTGACTATGTACAGCATCAGGTTAGGGTTAAGGGTCAGGGTTAGCATTAAATGTCAGGGTTACCATTATAACCCTAACATTTAACACTAACCCTAACCCTTAACTATAATGTTTAATGCTAACCCTAACCCTTAACCCTAAAATGTAACACTAACCCTAATCCAAAACTGTCATACTTTCCTATTGGCCAAAAAAAAAGCAGAACGCAAAATGCATAAAAACTTGTGTTAAAAACACAAAATGCGCTGGTAAAATGCATCAATCGCAACACACATATGTGTGAACCTAGGTGGCCACTTGCAGTCTGCAGGTAAAATCAAGCACATGCATTCTAGTACACGCAAGGGAACACAAGGCTGAATAACAAGCTGAGCATCGTAATAAAGACTAAATTCCAACCACATGGTCCTCTTTATTACCATGCCAAGCCTTGCCAACATGTTCTAGATAACGATGACCACCACTGGTAGTATGCATCCCAAACACTAACACACTCAGCTAGTAAATGGCAATACAGCTAAAAATATGTTGCCATATTCTAACAGTGAATGTAAAACAATGCATTTGTGTGCTTTGTACAAATGATAAAAGAACAGAACATAATCTGACACTGTGTCACTATGATGTGCTTCTGTGTGAGATATTATGCAGAAAACAACATAAATCTCTGAAAATGGTATAATCACCCAATAACAAAGGATAATATATGAGAAAAACTGTGAATTGGAAAACGGCTCTGTTTATTTCAATGAAGATAATGGCCTGAAAACCAGAATGAGCCTGTCTCGGAGAACTGAATGTCTATAAACGCACAGCACTCTCAGTAGTAAGGAAATGGCTTGTGACCTTTCAGTAGGAATCATTATTCTCATTCATGTGTGTATTTTATTAAGTTCCATATACAAAGCAAAGTAGAAGGGAAAACGTGGCACCATATAATTTACATGGAATCGCACAATAACAGGCTCAGATCAGGTTTAGCCTTTTTTATTTATCAAGAACAAATATCTTTATACTGTATTAAGGACCCCACGCTAGCCTGGCAACTCAAATATAAAGCTGATAAAAGAAACCACTGCTGTTATCTCCCTCTGGTCACATGACAATAGGCCAAGAAACCAGCCATGTAATGTGGTCTACTGAAGGGGTAAGACCATTGTCAGCCATTAAACTAGAATTGTCCGGTCACTTGCTCTGCTTGTATTCTAACCCTCCATTTTTACCAAGATCACATGATTTATTTGACAGCATATGAGACCATAAGCAGAGGGAGATTGAAGCAGTGGTTTCTGCAGGATGCATATATATTTTTTTCTAGTACTTAATTATCAACTATTAATTTAGTGTAGGCTCAAGGTAGAAAAAGGTCTTTAATTTGAACCTGTAGTAAATCTGGTCAATTAAAGGGGAGTTCCACTCAAAAGTGGAACTTCCGCTTATCTGCCTTATCTGCCTGTTTTTGACAAGTACCGTTCCCCACTTCCAGGAGACGGGGCCGTCCTGTCTCCCAGAAGTTTGCCCCCCCCTTCAACTTCCTCGGCCGCACCAATTAGAAAGCACAGTGGGCAGTAGGGAACCAGCTGTGAAGCCAAAAGGCTTCACTGTCGTGTTCCCTTACCAGGAATGACGGCGGCTGCACCCGACAGCCGATCCGAAGATCGTTTGGGGTGCCGACATCGGTAAGTATCCATTTATCAAAAATCAGCAGCTACAGTATTTGTGGGGGGGGCGGGGGGGGGGGTTTGGACCTTCTCTTTAAAGTGGTCGTATACCCTCATTTGTAATTTTTACTGACAGGTAAGCCTATAATAAGGCTTACCTGTAGGTAAAATGAATATCTCCTAAACCTGTACGGTTTAAGAGCTATTCACTTTGCATGCAGCAGCTGACAGCGATGCATGCGCTCTGAATGCCCGGCTAAAGGTCAGGCAGGCGCTGCCGGACCTTGCCGGAAAGAAGAATGCGCATCAGTGACGTCATCGCGTCTCCGGCCACTCACAGCGATGGGGCAGCGAACCCGGAAGAAACGCAGAGGGTAAAATGTCAGCTCCCTTGGTGTGGACCAGGCTGCGATACGGGGGCTTTGATCTAACGTAAGTATTTCATAATGAGCTAGTATGAGGTGCATACTAGCTCATTAGCCGAATGACGGCTACAGCGCGGATATAATGTGCCGGGACGACGTCTATTGACGTCGTCCCGGCCACGAGCTGCCTGCGCGCCCCCTGAAGGGGCGCGCGGCGCGCTCTGTGATCAGCGAGTCTGTGAGACTCGCTGGATCACAGATCCGAGTAAGGGGTCGATCCCGACCCCTTACCACGTGATCAGCTGTCAGCCAATGACAGCTGATCATGTGATAATAACAGAGCCGGTAATCGGCTTTTTTTTTCCTCCTCGCGCTGACAGCGCGAGGAGAAAAAAAAAAAAAAAAAGCCGATCACCGGCGGCAGTGAGAGGGACATCAGTCCCTCTCACTGCAATGTGCCCAATCCATGGTGCCCACCTTTGCCCCATTAAAGTGCTGCCTACCAGTGCCCACACTGCCATCTGTCAGTGCCCACAGTGCCATCTGTCAGTGCCCACAGTGCTATCTCTCAGTGCCCACAGTGCTATCTCTCAGTGCCCACAGTGCCATCTCTCAGTGCCCACAGTGCCAGTGCTGCACATCAGTGTCACCTGCCAGTGCTCATCTGTGTCACCTACCAGTGCTCATCTGTGTCACCTACCAGTGCCCATCAGTGTCACCATATCAGTGCCCATCAGTGCCACCCATCAGTGCCCATCAGTGCCACCCATCAGTGCCATCCACCAGTGCCCATCCGTGCCACCCATCCGTGCCCATCAGTGCCATCTTTGCTGTCCCCATCAGTACCGACTTATCTGTCCCCACCAGTGCAGCCTATCAGTGCCCACCAGTCCAGTCAATCAGTGCCAACCAGTGCAGCCTATCAGTGCCAACCAGTGCAGCCTATCAGTGCCCACCTGTGCCGCCTCATCAGCGCATATCAATGAAGCAGAAAAATTACCTGTTTGCAAAATTTTATAACAAACTATTAAACATGATTTTTATTTTATTTTTTTATTTTCCATCTTTTTTTGTTTGTTTAGCAAAAAATAAAAACCCCAGCTGTGATTAAATACCACCAAAAGAAAGCTCTATTTGTGGGAAAAAAATGATAAAAATTTCATTTGGGTACAGTGTTGTATGACCGCGCAATTGTCATTCAAAGTGCGTCAGCGCCAAAAGCTGAAAATTGGTCTGGTCACGAGGGGGGTTTAAGTGCAAAGTAATCAGGTGGTTAAGTAGACATTCATGGTCTTGGCCTGCAAGGAAATTCTCTATGTACTATATGGAAACAATCGTGCATTTGCCAGATGAACTTCAGAAAAACTGCTGCAGGTAGAGCTTACTGCGAGGAAATAATGCTATAAAACTATGTTATGTATTCATTTCCCAGCACAGAAGCCTCTACAGATACAAGCACTAGACAATATTTCCTTTAACCGATAGACATCTAAGATAACTGACTAAAGGAAGTCAATATACCCCAGGCTATACTTTGATCATTGTGTGTCTGCTGTTACAAAACTCCAATTGTCTTGTGCGGTCAATGTCCTGCGTCACGCCGAGCCACACATACACCTTATTATAAGGAGATGAGCTAAATATGTGACCACAAACCCTTCATCAATGACAGTCACAGTGTAACAAATAAACCAGGTCAATGGTATGATTGTGTATTTCCTATAGTTATATAGCACCAACATATAATGAAGCACACTACAAGGAGTACAAGGAACCATTCACATCACTTCCAGCCAACATTACAGACCAGTGCCATATACACTATATATATACTATTTAGAAAATGTCCCACCAGTATGTGTTTTGATTGAGGAAGGACACTGAATGACACCCATAAACAAAAAGAAAAGCATTCAAGTCAAGATCACTTCTTTCACATTTCATCCTGTGAAAGTGTATAGAGTGTGACATATGGGGATCCAGTGACAAGTACAGGGAGAATTGACTACACTTAGACAGAGGACAGTGAGTACATGATGGCACTGCAAAGGGGAGAATGGAACTGAATGAGATGGTGGTGACTGAAAAGTAGACATGTGCAATTCGTTTAGTTTTTTTTAGTTTTTATTTTTTTTTCGTTATTTTCGTTCATTCGTACGAAAACGAATGAACGAAAATAACGAAAAAAAAATAAAAACTAAAAAAAACTAATCGTTCGAATCCGAATAACGAATCGTTCGAATCGTCCGAATCCGAATAACGAATCGTTCGAATCGTACGAATCCGATTAACGAATCATTCGAATCGAACGAATCCGTAAAAACAACGAAAATCCGAAAAAAAACAAATTAGAAACAACGAATGTACTAATGAAGACAATCCGGAAAACGAACGAAAAAAATTCGTACATTCGTAACTTTTTTTTTTTTTGTTGAATTGGTAATTTTCCGTGTCCCTTACAATGGTGCTGCTAAACGTGCTTCGAATGGATTAAACAAAAAAATTCGTACATTTCGTAACTTTTTTTTTCGATTCGTAACTTTTTTTTCGATTCGTTACTTTTTTTTTTTCGATTCGTAACTTTTTTTTTTCGATTCGTAATTTTCCGTGTCTCTATTGAACAAAAAAATTCGTACATTCGTAACTTATTTTTTGATTTGCAACTTTTTTTTTTTGATTCGTAACTTTTTTTTTTGATTCGTAAATTATTAAAATGTAATAATAGCATACACATTACATAAAATTATGAATTATGCTCCGATTACGAATCTACGAATGTTACGAATGTACGAATAATAATTTTGTTGTGCACATGTCTACTGAAAAGTGACAATGCTGGAGGTAAAAATACTGCACAATGACACTGCAAAGGGTGACAGTGACTACCTATAGGAATGCATGGGGTAACAGTGATTGCACAATGACAGTATGTGGGGTAACAGTGATTGCACAATGACAGTATGTGGGGTAACAGTGATTGCACAATGACAGTATGTGGGGTAGCAGTGATTGCCCAATGACAGTATGTGGGGTAGCAGTGACTGCACAATGACAGTATGTGGGGTAGCAGTGATTGCACAATGACAGTATGTGGGGTAGCAGTGATTTCACAATGACAGTATGTGGGGTAGCAGTGACTGCACAATGACAGTATGTGGGGTAGCAGTGATTGCACAATGACAGTATGTGGGGTAGCAGTGACTGCACAATGACAGTATGTGGGGTAACAGTGATTGCACAATGACAGTATGTGGGGTAGCAGTGACTGCACAATGACAGTATGTGGGGTAGCAGTGATTGCACAATGACAGTATGTGGGGTAGCAGTGATTTCACAATGACAGTATGTGGGTTAGCAGTGACTGCACAATGACAGTATGTGGGGTAGCAGTGATTGCCCAATGACAGTATGTGGGGTAGCAGTGACTGCACAATGACAGTATGTGGGGTAACAGTGATTGCACAATGACAGTATGTGGGGTAACAGTGATTGCACAATGACAGTATGTGGGGTAGCAGTGACTGCACAATGACAGTATGTGGGATAGCAGTGATTGCACAATGACAGTATGTGGGGTAGCAGTGATTGCACAATGACAGTATGTGGGGTAGCAGTGACTGCACAATGACAGTATGTGGGGTAGCAGTGATTGCACAATGACAGTATGTGGGGTAACAGTGACTGCACAATGACAGTATGTGGGGTAACAGTGATTGCACAATGACAGTATGTGGGATAGCAGTGACTGCACAATGACAGTATGTGGGGTAGCAGTGATTGCACAATGACAGTATGTGGGGTAGCAGTGATTGCACAATGACAGTATGTGGGGTAGCAGTGACTGCACAATGACAGTATGTGGGGTAGCAGTGACTGCACAATGACAGTATGTGGGGTAGCAGTGATTGCACAATGACAGTATGTGGGGTAACAGTGATTGCACAATGACAGTATGTGGGATAGCAGTGATTGCACAATGACAGTATGTGGGATAGCAGTGATTGCACAATGACAGTATGTGGGGTAGCAGTGACTGCACAATGACACTGCATGAGGTGGTGACTGCATAATGACACCTAGTGGGGTGGCAGTGACTGTACAATGATACTTATGGTGGTAACAGTGATTGCACAATGACACTGCATGGCGTGGTGACCGCACAATGATACTGCATTGAGTGACAGTGACTGCATAATGACAATATAATGGGCATCAGTTACTGTGGCAATGTACATTAACCGCTCTTTAAGGGCTTCTATTGCCGGATTACACCAGTTTTTATAAAAAATGTGTAACCACCTCGAGAGATCATCACAAGAGGAGTTACGTAACTCCAAGGTAGCAGTACTTCCCATGTCATTTTGTTGGCTCCTTAAGAGTAAGCAATGAAGGGTAAGAACTCTTTATTGAACATTGCCATTAGACAATCGGTCTATAATGCATCTGATGTAATTGCTGTGGGGGGCTTGTCATGCTATGGCATTTCCTGTAATCATGTTCTTACAAGTAAGCTAGACAGTTTATAGAGCCAAAACACTGTAATCATCAGTCGCTATTATCTTAATAAATCCTGCCCAACAACACAGGGGAGAAAAAAGCTACAAGCTTTAATAGCAATCAAACTGAAAATAAATCCTTGTGATACAAACTGGGGACATAGGGTACCCTCAGTACATTTTGCTGTTGTCCACCAATCTAAACCAGACTTTCAGTAACATGGTGATATGATAACTCATCAAACGTACCCACTACATGCTCACTGCTGTGTCTCACATATAGAAAGACCGATAAAACAAAATGGCAGTACTAAGAAGTTTCTCACAACAACCAATCGTATCTCATCCTGCCTTTGATGAACCTGATAAAATAGGATGTAGAGAGATAAAACCCGAAGACGAGATTATACTGCTCCTGGCTTCCTCAGCTGTATATACCGGTTGTGGATATATATATATATAGATATAGATATATATATATATAGCTATATCTGGGGGTCTCCCCACCCACGATCTACTGGTTATAATACATAAGCACTCTGTCTATCCATATTTAATAAGCTTTACTATTCCAGGTGGCTTGGATACCCCCACCAAGCCCCTCACAGAAAGGAAATGTAGACAGTATAGGTGATAGCATTGGCCCACTACCATGTTAAATAGGTACACTTCATATTATATGTAATAATACACACACATTTCAACACTTATTTGCAGAGGTTCCACGGATATGCCATTCATATCACCCCTGACCATCCATGGTGGACCTTACTTCCAGGGACATCCGTCTCCTGAGGGCTTTTCCATCAAATATCTTGGGTTTTCCACCTCAGCTCCCGGGCTAGTGAATTGTTCGGCCGGCCTGCAGCACTCATCGCTCTATTTCAGACTCATAGCTATATAAGTATGGGTGGATATTTTCCATACTTTTGTTTTTTCCTCCCCCTCCCCTGCTCTCTTACATTGAGACCGATTATTAATGTGTACAACTTAATAATTATAGATATATATCAAGCATCTTCTCCTGATAGTGGAGGTCATCCATGAAACGCGTCAAGCTATGTTGATGCCACTATCATGTTTACAACACTTTTGCTGAATTACTGGTTTAACCACTTCAATCCTGGGCACTTTTACCCCCTTCCTGCCCAGGCTAATTTTCAACTTTCGCGCTGAATTGTGCGGTCATGCAACACCGTACCCATATGAGATTTTTGTCATATAAAAATTTTTAAGTAGAGCTTTCTTTTGGTGGTGTTTAATCGCCACTGGGTTTTTTTTTTTTTTTTGCTAAATAAATCAAAAAAGATTGAAGATTTTGAAAAAAAAAAAAAAAGCGTTTTCTTTGTTTCTGTTATAACATTTTAGAAATAAACAATCTTCCTTCATTAATGTAGGCCAAAATGTATTCTGCTACATTTCTTTGGTGAAAATAACCCAAATCAGCGTATATTATTTAGTCTGCAGGAGAGTTATAGAGTCCACAAACTATGGTATCTGAAAATGTATCAATCCTGATGTACTGACAGCCTTTCTCATTACTTGAGGCCTGAAAACGCCAGGACAGTACAAATATCCCCAAATTACCCCCTTTTTTTTAGAAAGTAGACAGTCCAAGGTATTTAGTAAGAGGCATGGCGAGTTTTTTGAAGTTAGTTCTTGTCACAATTAAAAAAAAAATAATAATTAAAAAAAAAAAAAAAAGTGTTTTTTTTTCATGCTGTTACCAGTACATTACCAGTACATTGTCATCATATAGTTGGTTTGGCGGTGATTAGGGACACTGACTGGTGACAGTATGTAAAAAAAATGTAATTATTTTTTCTTTTTCATTACATTTATTTTCTTTTTTTTTACATACAGTGACCAGAGCATTACAGTGTTATTATAGTTATTTTTAAACACTATGATTGCTTATATCAGAGGATATAATTTTTTTGTGAATGAAATCCATTCATTCAGTTTTATTAGCTGTACCCTATATACTCGAGTATAAGCCGAGTTTTTCAGCACATTTTTTTGTGCTGAATCTGCCCCCCTCGGCTTATACTCAAGTCAAACACTTTTCTGCAGCAGAGAATGACATTTTCCGACCCGAGTTTGGGTCGAGTTTGGTGTGCAAACCCAGGGGAACCAACACTGCAACATATCCAAATTTGGGGTTCCTAGCATTAAGTGGCCCAAAGATACGGGGCCCCAAAGTCGGTTCGGAAAATGTCATTCTCTGCTGCAGAAAAGTGCTTGACATTTTCTGACCCAAATTTGGGGCCCCTTATCTCGGGGCCACTTAATGCTAGGAACCCCAAATGTGGTGTGCAAACCCAGTGGAACTAGCCCTACAACATATCCAAATTGATATGGGGTTCCTAGCACCAAGTGGCCCAGAGATACAGGGCCCCAAATTCAGTCAACTGTGTCCATCTGCAGCAATGTCATTTCAGGACCCTTTGGCTGCAGCTAGGGGGCATCTGGGAACCCTTAACTACAAAGTTTGAAGTTCAGGGGACCTATGGCTGCAAATGGGCACAGTCAGGCTGCAAATGGGCATTGTTGATCCTCTTTTCCACTTACAGTAGCTGCGCATTTCTCACCCTAGGCTTATACTCAAGTCAATAAGTTTTCCCATTTTTTTGTGGTAAAATTAGGTGCCTCTGCTTATATTCGGGTCGGCTTATACTCAAGTATATACAGTAATTGGAAACAGCTAATCACATGGTACAGATGGACTGTGATTCACCCTGTCTGTACCATGTGATCACTGTGACCAATCACAGAGATCATCACAATAGTACACAATGTATGGCATGAATGGAAGCCACCCATTGTGTACAATTGTCATGTGATCTGCTGTGATTGGTCACAGTGATCACATGGTATTGGTACCAACCCGGTACTCTGATTTGTCATCCGCTGTGCCTGGTGGGGCACAGTGGGTGACAGATTGGGGCACACTCAAGGTGCAATCCTGGGAGGGCGTCATATGATGTCCACCGAGAACAGAGAAGCTCCCACCTGGCCATCATTTTACTATAGGCCAGGCAGGAAGCAGTTAAAGTATAACTAAAGGCAAACCTTTTTTTTTTTTAAGTTTTGGATAGAGTGCAGAGGGATTAGAACACTTGTCAGTTTTTATTGCTGTCTGTGCCCCCGTTAGGGATTTTCACCCTCTCTACTTGTCCTGTTTACCTTTATCATGGAAAGTGAAAGTAAAAGAAAATCCCAATTTTTCCTTTAAAGAGGGGAAATCTTCCAATGGGGGGACACTATGACCCACTGGGGAGGGAGTTCCCCTCTTTTCCTGTTGTGGCTATGGGACAGGAAGTTAAGAGAAAGATCTATATATATATATATATAGTTTACAACCCCTTTAAATTCCAGAGCTCCTTCTATTAACTGCAAGCTATCACAAGAGTAATAATGTCCTCTGCAAGTCACTCAGGTGATGGGCATCAGCTGCTGGAGAGGACCCTGCTTTTGGCACTGTAGTAGGGCACAGCAGTGTGCTGATCAAATTCTTTCTGGGGGGGGGGGGGGGAGCTATGCGTGAAAGAGGATGAACACCAAAGGGCCGTGTTAAATCCAGGGAGTAATTGTCCTGATTTTTTATAGGCTGGGATTCAGTGCCATTCTGATAACAAGAATACTCGCAGCCATAGGGATTTCGCTGAGCAGGTTAAGACAGTTTTAATTACTATATTCGTTAAAGAAATGTGTGGGTAGTCACATAAAACCACTAATTAAATATTGCCAACCGACCATGGTATGCTCCTGGGTACTAAGGTATATTAAATTAGTACTACACAAGTCACGTATAAACTCTGTGTCTTGAATAAAGTGGTTGTAAAGGCAGAAGTTTATTTATTTTTCTTAAAAGTGATACTAAAGTCTCGTTTGTTTGTTTTGTCAAAAATAACAAACACGTTATACTTATCTGCTCTGTGCAGTGGTTTTGCACAGAGTAGCCCGGATCTTCCTCTTCTCGGGCCCTTCCTCCTGTTGAGTGCCCCCACAGCGCCCTGTGTCCATTCAGACACGCAACCCCACCCTGTCCCCTTTCTCTGCTCATTGGCTAACTGACTTTGATTGACAGCAACGGAATCCTAAGGTGCCAATGAGGAGGGGAGTCCCGAGCAGCCGAGACACTCCTGCAACATTGCTGGATCTAGATGGACCTCAGGTAAGTATTAGTGGGGCTGAGGGGGGCTGCGGCATAGAGTGCATTAAGATCAAAAAAACTTCTGCCTTTACAACCACTTTAATGTATTCTCTGCATTAAGGTAAAAAATCTTCATTGTGAAACCCCCCCCTTCCCCCAGCCCCCCTTACTTACCCGAACCTGATCTTGATCCAGCGATGTGCATGAGAGCAGCGACTCTCTCCCTCTTCATAGGCTCAGAGACAGCAGTGGTAGCCATTGGCTCATGATGTTGTCAATCACAGCCAGTGAGGAGGGAGCAGGGGAGGAGTGCTCTGTATAACTATGGACACACATAGGCTTCTCTGGAGCAAGCACGCATGAGTGACCCCATAGCAAGTAGATTGCTATAATGGGCATTTAGCGGGGGAGGTGAGGGGGAGCCAGGAGCGCTGGCAGGGGACCAGAGAAGAAGAGGAATCGGGGCTGTCCTGTGCAAAAGCATTGCACAGAGCTGGCAAGTATGACTTCTGACACAGTGTTTATAAACATAAAGCTCTGTTCACACTAGTGTGATTTCTCCTGTGTCCGCCATCATGCTGCCATACAAGACAATGGAAATCACATTATTCTCTATAGTGTCCATTCACATCAATGCTCTATGGTGTAGTGCAGGGATCTTCCAATTACGGCCCTCCAGCTGTTGCAGAACTACACTTCCCATGAGGCATTGTAAAACTCTAACATTCACAGACATGACCAGGCATGATGGGAATTGTAGTTCCCGAACAACTGGAGAGCCATAGTTTGAAGACCCCTGGTGTAGTGTAATTTTTGGAAAGGTGCAGGCGCATCTTTTTGGTGCAGCAAGGTCCGTTTTTTTTGTCCCATAGACTTCGAAGGGAGCTCATGAAAAGCACAAATAAAATGCATGTAAAACACATGTATACGCATTTGTAGTGCAAGTTTTGTGTATAAAATCTATTCTCTTCCTATAAAAAATGCACCGATCATTAAAATGCATCAAAAACATGTGTAAAAACACGCAAAAATGTGTTACAAAAACTGCACTGAAAAACACAAGATTATGTAGCAGCACTAGTGTTATTTCTCGTTACTATTTTACCTTATAGATCAGGGATATGCATCAACCCCTGAAGAGTGAGACTGAACTCACGAAACATGTTGGGACACCATGGATGCTATGACACACCTACCATGTAATGATGTAATGGATATGTACATTTGGGTCAACTGTTTGGCATTTTGACATTTTTCCCAGTCCTATTGCTGGCATATTCAATAAATCTATGCTATGTTTTTATTACTGACTGTGTGGCGCTTCATCTAAAGTCCCAATGGGTAAAACTTGTATGCAGCAGCACTAGTGTGAACCTAGGCTAAAAGTTATGTTACTTTTGTATTTACGAGCTTTGATCTGCATATGTCAGTTAAAACAACCTGACAAGGTTTTTTTTTTTTTTTTAAATAAAATGTGTTCCTATTTAACCCCTTATTAACCCTTACTTTACCCAAACCAGCCCTATTTAACTCCTCATTCCCCTTAACTATTATATTCCTGATCATTTTTTATTTCTGTTTTTCCAACTATTAATATTTTTTTTTTTGTTTGTTTTAATTCATTTTGCAAAACTGAAAAAAAAAACTGTTCATTTGTAAATAACTTCAGTGTTTTGTACCAGAATCATAATTTTAGTGTCTGTTACAAACAGGCCAAATTATAGAATAAAATATCTTTTATCTGCAGTAACAGTTTTTTTTTTTAAACTTCACATGGGTCAAAAGTAGAAAAAAAGTTTTCTTTAGGCTGCTTATACACTGGGGCGGCGGGTCCATTAGCAGTAAAGCGCCGCTAGTTTTAGCAGCGTTTTACCGGCATTTTAGCGGCACTTTTTGGCTGCTAGCAGGGTGCTTTTAACCCCCACTAGCGGTCTGAGGAAAGGGTTAAAACCGCCAGTGTTGCGCTTTAAAGCGATTTACAGGAGCTTCGGAAGCGCTGCCCATTCATTCCAATGAATGAAAAACAGCTCCATAGATGCTTCTTGCTTTTAACCCCCCGCTAGCGGCCGAAATAAAGGGTTAAATGCGCCTGTGTAGTGTCGCTGCCAAAGCGATTTGCAATCGCTTCGGTAGCGGTGCCCATTCATTTCAATGGGCAGGATCGGCAGAGGAGCATTGTATACACCACTCCTCCACCGCCCCAAAGATGCTGCTTGCAGGACTTTTTTTAGACCCTTTTCACACTGAGGCGCTTTACAGGCGATATCGCGCCAAAAATATCGCCTGCAAAGAGCCTCTCCTCTCACTCCAGTGTGAAAGCCTGAGTGCTTTCCCACTGGAGCGGTGCACTGGCAGGGCGCTCAAAAAAGTCCTGCAAGTAGCTTCTTTGAGACGCTTTAGGAGCAGTGTATACACCGCTCCTAAAGCGCCCCTGCCCATTGAAATCAAGGGCAGCGCCGCTTTTAACCCTTTTTCGGCTGCTAGTGGGGGTTAAAAATGCCCCGATAGCACCTAAAAAGCGCAGCTAAAATGACGGTAAAGCACCGCTAAATATTTACCCCTGAAACCCGGGGAGGCTCAGTGTGAAAGTCTATTGGTTGCCCAGATGCTTTGTATATGACACAAGTTCCATGTGACTAAAGCCTGGTACACACTACTAGTTTTTTTTACTTGTTCAACCCAGCAAGCCGCTTTACTAACAATCTGATGTTAGTACATCAATCTCCCCTGCTGTGCTATTGTGTTCTGACAGAAACAGCGCTCAATGGATTCATGAATGAAGTTTATTTCTAAAAACTGCTCCAGTATAAAAACAGAACAGATCACAGTTCAATATAGCATGTTGTTAGGATCTTTGAAAAAATGGGGTGTTGAAACTGTCATTTGAATATAAAAGAACACAGTATAGCATCATACCGCCTCAGGTCCTGATAACTGGGGATGTGTTGATGTTAATATGTCTAACCTTTATCACGGTCTGTGAAGGCCAACTCACCACTCCATGTGCCTCAAAGGGGGGATGGTATCGTGGAGGAGCAAGGCGCAGGAACACTCTCCTAGGTGGTTAGTGAAGCTCTACCGCTGGATGCAAAAGATTGAATAAGGGGGACAACAATGGGTTGTCCCATGCACTCTCAAGCGCCGGCGTCCGGAGCGTTCAGCGTCTCGCTGTGAGGAGGAGAGGAAACCTCGATCTGGCATCCGGAAGAGGAAAACACATCGCCGATCGGGAGCACGTGACGGCTGGACGCGTACTGTTGGGGGTATCCAAGGCGACCGTGACTTACTAGTTTCGCGCGCATGCGCTTTGTCAAAGTCACGGGAGCCATAGCGGAACTGGAATTTAAAAGTAAAAAAGGCGCCAAAACACCGGAGTAACGAGGAAAAAGTACATAGTAACATCAACTCGTCACCTGTCAGCGTTTCCCTTGTGATATGTATATACATTTAACTTACATAAAACGGCAACACAGTACAAAACACTCATAGACAAATATAAATAAATAACAAGGGTGATAAATGAAATTGGTTTGTTGGATGATAAACAGTAATGTGACTAGAACATGTATGGTCACAATAGTGTAAAATATAGTAATACCGTTCTCATAAGAGTAAATATTTGGTTACAACTGCATAAATTGTTAAAAATAAATTGTTGTAGAAATGAAAAGTAAAATTAAAAATAAAAATGACGTGCACCCTTAAAAGGTACCGTTAATTGTATGGTATAATAAAATTATTTAAAATATTTAAAATATTTAAAAAGACAATTTGGGACAAATTTAAAAAAATTTTAAAAAAATTATTATTTTTTAAAAAGGATTATTACAAAACATTATTTTATAATTACTTCTAAAAAATTAATCAATTACGCATTAATAAAAAGGCATTTGGGATTAGTACGTAAATTGAATATGAACATTGAATCAAGTTAATACAAAGTTAGTTTTTCAGTTTAAGACACAACATGATATGCTAAAGATTTTCGTTTTTACAAGATGCTTAGGACATCAATTTCTTCGTTCATACCTTCGGGTGCAAGGGAACCCAAACGATATATCCAGAAGGTTTCCCTTTGGCATAAACGTGAAAACCTTTCATTGTCTGTGAGGGTCTCCTTGGGTATAACCTCTATGGCGCGCACTTCCATCAGGCCAAAATCTCTATTGTGGGCCTGGCAGAAGTGCCGAGGGACACTATGTTTAACACATCCTTTTTTAGTAAGTCTCCGATGTTCGCCTATCCTGGTACGCAAAGTGCGGATGGTGCGTCCCACGTAAAGCATACCACAAGGGCAACGTAGCACATAGACTACGAACTCGGTGGAACAAGTAATCAGCTGTTTGATTCCAAAGATTTCACCCTTCTTGGTTGTTATTTGTGTACACCCGTGGGGAATAGATTGACAGGTGAGGCAACCCTTTTTGCGACATTGGAAAATACCCTGTCTGTCCTCAAAGTGAATATTGATAGTGTCGTCTATTGGGACTTTGGATTTTTTGATTTTGCTGGGGGCAATGATATTTTTTACAGTTCGAGATCGCCTAAAGGTCACTTGTGGTTTGGGAGGGAGGACCGGGGCTAAAATGTGGTCAAGTTTTAAGATATCATAATGTTTAAAAATAATTTTTGAGATAGATCTGAATTTTGTATTAAAACTTGAAACAAACCTTGCTGAATAGGACATCTCATCGGTGTTTATTTTTGACCTACCGAGAGATGGCTTCTCATTAAAAAGGAGAGCATCAGAAATTAGTTCCTTTGGGTATCCCTTTTCAACAAACTTTTTGACCATAACCTGGCCTTGTGTTTTATATTCATCCAATTTGGTACAATTTCTGCGTAATCTATGGAATTGACCATTTGGAATATTCTTTTTCCATATAGGATGATGACAGCTGTCAAAATGGAGATAAGAATTCCCAGCTGTTGGTTTAATATGATTTTTCGTGATTATGGCCTCATTCTCATGAGATAGGACCAGATCCAAAAAAACTAATTCGTTCTGGCTAACTTCATGAGTAAAGGCCAAACCGAAAGTATTATTGTTACAGTATTCTGCAAAAGAAAGGAAAAGATCTCTATCGCCACTCCAAATAATTAAAATATCATCAATATATCGTCCATAAAAGACGATATATTGGGAAAACGGGTTGTTTGACCAGATCTTGTGACTCTCCCAATAGCCCATGGTGAGATTAGCATAACCTGGGGCAAAATTGGCAAAATTGGCTCCCATAGCAGTCCCTTTCTGCTGTAAATAAAAACAATCTAAAAAGGTGAAATAATTGTGACGAAGGCAAAAATCTATACTGTCGGACAGGAACGCTGATTGGTTGGAATTCATATCATCATTTTTACTAAGAAAGTATTGTACTGCGGCAATGCCAACTTCATGGGGTATTATTATTATACCATACAATTAACGGTACCTTTTAAGGGTGCACGTCATTTTTATTTTTAATTTTACTTTTCATTTCTACAACAATGTATTTTTAACAATTTATGCAGTTGTAACCAAATATTTACTCTTATGAGAACGGTATTACTATATTTTACACTATTGTGACCATACATGTTCTAGTCACATTACTGTTTATCATCCAACAAACCAATTTCATTTATCACCCTTGTTATTTATTTATATTTGTCCATGAGTGTTTTGTACTGTGTTGCCGTTTTATGTAAGTTAAATGTATATACATATCACAAGGGAAACGCTGACAGGTGACGAGTTGATGTTACTATGTACTTTTTCCTCGTTACTCCGGTGTTTTGGCGCCTTTTTTACTTTTAAATTCCAGTTCCGCTATGGCTCCCGTGACTTTGACAAAGCGCATGCGCGCGAAACTAGTAAGTCACGGTCGCCTTGGATACCCCCAACAGTACGCGTCCAGCCGTCACGTGCTCCCGATCGGCGATGTGTTTTCCTCTTCCGGATGCCAGATCGAGGTTTCCTCTCCTCCTCACAGCGAGACGCTGAACGATCCGGACGCCGGCGCTTGAGAGTGCATGGGACAACCCATTGTTGTCCCCCTTATTCAATCTTTTGCATCCAGCGGTAGAGCTTCACTAACCACCTAGGAGAGTGTTCCTGCGCCTTGCTCCTCCACGATACCATCCCCCCTTTGAGGCACATGGAGTGGTGAGTTGGCCTTCACAGACCGTGATAAAGGTTAGACATATTAACATCAACACATCCCCAGTTATCAGGACCTGAGGCGGTATGATGCTATACTGTGTTCTTTTATATTCAAATGACAGTTTCAACACCCCATTTTTTCAAAGATCCTAACAACATGCTATATTGAACTGTGATCTGTTCTGTTTTTATACTGGAGCAGTTTTTAGAAATAAACTTCATTCATGAATCCATTGAGCGCTGTTTCTGTGTTGCTATTGCTAATCTGACAGAACACCGTTGCTTTTAAAATTCAACATGAAAAGAGTGTGACAGATTTCAGTTTCATGAATCCATTGAGCGCTGTTTCTGTCGGGTACATATGGCCGAATGTCAGCCGGTTTCTTTTGCACCGACCGATGCCGCCCGACATTCGGCGCGTGTGTACGAGGCTTTAGCAGTGCTGTGTGTCAGGCTTTGCTCCTGGCTAGCAGTGTTTATGAAGTGAAATTTCCAGCTGAAGCTTTCAGTTCTGTCAGTTGACGAATGTGCTTCATTTAGGCTCCTGTGCTGACATTCATAATGGGGTATTTTTAGAAAACAAGTCAATAATGTGACATCTGGAACATTGCAATAAATGTCATGATTCATATTAAGCTCTAATTGAGAACATTTTGCATAACATTTTATTTTTCATATCAGTGTCTCTAAATTGAGAAATGGGGCTACATTCATTTAGAATATTCAAAAAGGTTAGAAAGATGGATATTTGTCCAACCTTGAATGAAAAGGGGCAGCACTAAGGATTAAATAATAAAAAATAAAATAAAAAATAAAAAAAAGATAATTAAATATAGAGATATAATACCTCGCTTTTCAATTTATTTCTGAGATCATGTGACTGAGCTTCTTCTATACATCTTAACAATGGCCAAGTCAGGGGCTGGGCTAAGCCGCAGTTCGTCACATGTCCTGATGAGGTCGCTTTAGCTATTATGCACTCTCCCCTCCAGACCATTCCCAGCGGAGTGTGCTGCCAGACAAGAATCTGCTCTGCATTGTGGTGGCAACACTACAGAGGCACTATGGGCATGCAGATTGTTGCCACCAAGAAGGAGGAAGTCCTAATGAATGGCAAGGTCAACAGGTCATTTCATTTAGAGAAACACTTTTAACCACTTTCCTACCAGGCCAATTCTGAGATTTCTCTCCTACGTGTAAAAATTATAATTTTTTTGGGGTAGAAAATTATAGAGAACCCCCAAACATTATATAAGTTATTTTTAGGAGACCCTAGAGAATAAAATGGCGTTTGTTGCTTTTTATCTCTCACAGTATTTGCGCAGCAATTTTTCAAACACGTTTTAAAAAATAAAAAGATAAAAAATTTCACGCATAAAAACAGTAAAGTTAGCTCAATTTTTTTGCATAATGTGAAAAATGAGGTTACGCAGAGTAAATAGATACCTAACATGTCACACTTAAAAATTGCACACGCTCGTGGAATGGCGCCAACTTCGGTACATAAAAATCCCCTTAGGCAACGCTTAAAACATTTTTACAGGTTGCATTTTTTGAGTTACAGAGAAGGTCTAGTGCTAGAATTATTGCTCTCGCTCTAACGTTCGCGGTGATACCTCACATGTGTGGTTTGAACATCGTTTACATATGTGGGTTGATTTACTAAAGGCAAATAGACTGTGCACTTTGCAAAGTTGCAGTTGCTCAAGAGCTTAATAAAATAGCAGACTTCCATCATCCAATTATGTGCAAGTAAAAATTTGTTTTTGTTTTTTACTGGCATGTGATTGGGTATTCTTTGTAAAGTGAGTGAAATAAAAGGAGCTAACACCGCGCTAAACCCTAAAAAAATAATAATAAGTGTATGTCATACAGACAAATTGAAAAAGAAAAATGAAATAAAGCAGCAGCTAAAAAAATGTGAGATATGCACATTAACAGAACAATATTAAACAAAAAGCCGCGCTATATGAATTAATGTGACTTAAGTGTACATAAGTGACTGTGAAATCACAAAAAATACAAAATGGCCATAACAAAATACCATAAACGACAAAATACCCTATGTGTATAACTATACGTGACACATAAGTGTAGAACCAAATTGGTACAATAAACCATGAAATCCTTATGCAATAAAGTCCAAGGTTTGTAACAACAGTGAGTGTCCAAAGAAATGAAAATTATATATCAATGTGATGTCCAGCTAGTGCCACCAAACTTGAAATAGATTCCACCAATACATGTGATCCACCACCACTCTACCATTAAGCTTACCGGAGGCAAGCTTAAACCAAGCCTGTATGAAGATGGTACTGGATGTACCCTGGACTATAGGACCTCACCACATGATCCGGACTTCACCAGGTATGGATGGCCTCGAGATGAAACTTGGGACAAAATTTCTTATCGGACCAGGTCTGTATATGGGACTCCTCCAGGAAAGCAGACCCAAACCCAACAGCATCAGCATGGAATCATAAAAGAAGAAGGGATGCTCCCATAGTGTAAAACTGATGGTTTATTAAAAGAAAAAATAAAATATCTACTTACACAAATATATGTGCATAAGACAGAGAATCGAATAAAAACGCCGGCCGGCTTGCAAGAAACACCCGCTCACAACGCGGAACGTGATGACGTCAGTGCGTCAGCCTCCCTACGTCCGTTTCGTCTATTGACGTCTTCTGGGGAACTGTAAAGTGAAGCTTAAAGTGGTGTTGCCACCAAAAAAAAAAAATTGCTTTTTTTTACTCACCTCTAAATGCCTGTTGCTAGGGGGTCCCTCGTAGTCTGCCACCTTCAGTGCCCGGGCACTGACATCACTTCCCATCGGCGCCGCACAGTCATCTGGGACCTGTCACGTGTCCCAGATGACTGAGCGTCGTATCACGGCGTGCGGCGCCACTCGCGCATGCGCAGTGGGTGTCCGGCTGTGAAGCCACAGCTGGGGTGCCCACAGTAAGAATGCCGGCGCCGCGAGCGGAGCGGGAACGAGGGGGGGGGGGCTTCGTTCCCCCGCATCGCTGGACCCCGGGACAGGTAAGTGTCCGATTATCAAAAGTCAGCAGCTGCAGTATTTGTAGCTGATGACTTTTAAAAAAATTTTTTAGGGGGCACACCTCTTTAACATCATTTACTAAGATCGGGAGCAGCTGCACTTTGCAAAGTACACCGTCTTTTTGCCTTTAGTAAATCAAGCCCTGTACATGAGGGTCACTGTACTAATCAGCCAAAATATATGAACTATCCCAAAAAAAACTAGGACTGCTGGCAAAAGTAAAGTGTTAGTAAAACCATTTGAAAGACTGGATTTAGATATTTTATTTCATAGAACAGCCAAATCAGAGTCTATCCTTGTCACAAGGCCCACTGATGTTAATCTGTGTTTAATAACTGATGTACCATTATATTCTTCTTACAAGTCTTCCATATTGTACAGCGGAAGAGAACATAATGATAATAATTAGAACATGACATTTCCGTGAATAAGTAAAAAAAACGTGAGGCTAAGTCACGCCATTTCCATCCTATTATCTCTCGTTTCGCCCCACCTTGCTGATCTCTCTGGAATGGGAGGTGGGGGAGAGATGTGCATTTTGTGGAATTCTGCGAGGTAATTACAGACTATGGAGAGATTTGTTCTCTGAACACAAGGCTCTGTAATTATCATTTTCACATAAAAATTACTGAGATTACTTAATGGAGAAAAAAATTATAATAAACGATACAAGTGGTTAAAAAAAAAAAAGAATAATAAGTATAATATTTAAAGTGATTGTAAAGGTTATTTATTTATTTTTTTAAATAACAAACATGTTATACTTACCTCCTCTGTGCGAGGGTTTTGCACAGAGCGGCCCGATCCTCCTTTTCTGGGGTCCCCCCGGCGGCGCTCTTGGATCCTCCTCCGATGCATACTAGCACATTATGCCTTTACCTTGTAGGGTGTAAAAAAAAAAAAAAAATAGTATAGCGGTTTACAACCGCTTCAAGATTCTAAGAATAAAGATTTTACAATCCCTTTTAGGACGCCAGGTGCCTGAATTACAGCAGCGGGATGTTTTTTTTGAAGCACCTGATTAGAGCCCTAGGCTTCAATATAGGATGGCCTCGGAGCGCAGAGCATTGTGTGTTTACTGTGGGTGCTGCTTTTACTAAGGGAAATTCTGGATTTTATTCCCTGCTTTGCAGGAACACAGAAGTGCCGGATCACATACTAGGTACGTGATCCGGCGTACAGCTGCCACCCTGCCACAGTAAATGTACAGTGGGCGGTCCGCAAGTGGTTAAAGTGTCACAAAACAATATTTCATCCAAGTCTTTGCACTGCATTTTATGCATTGCATCTCAACATCGTGTTATGCTGTTAACAGGGCACATAGAAACAATTGTTTTCTATGTGCCCTTGCCTTAAAGCGGAACTAAAGGCACTAAAGTGACCTTCTCCCTAATGGTTCAAGTCCCTTGCCAACGCCAGCATCTTCTCCATTGGTGCTGATCTTCAGGCATCTCCACTGGCATAACTCCTGTGCATGGGCAGGAATCAGTCGTCCCAGCACTCAGGGACTGTGTCAGTGATGTAACCTGAGCTGTGCATGCAGAGGAGTCCGAAATCCCAAAACACAAGGCTAAGTCAACCTGTCATTGGCTACAGCAGAACAAAGTGAAGGTTCTGGAGTGGCTATCTCAGTCTCCTGACCTCAATATCATTGAGCCACTCTGGGGAGATCTCAGACGTGCAGTTCATGCGAGACAGCCCAAGAATTTACAGGAACTGGAGGATTTTTGCCAAGAGGAATGGGCATCTTTATCATCTGAGAAGATAAAGAGCCTCATCCACAAATACCACAAAAGACTTCAAGCTGTCATTGATGTTAAAGGGGGCAATACACGGTATTAAGAACTGGGGTATGTAAACTTTTGATCAGGGTCATTTGGGTAGTTTCTGTTGTGATTATGATTTAAAAAGAGTAAGCACAGTTGATTGATAATAAATGGCTTCAGCCAAACACTAATCATGAGTGACAGAAAAGTTTTTGTGTTATCATTCATATTCTCTGAAAAATGGCCAAGAAATCATAAATTCTGCCAGGGTATGTAAACTTATGAGCACAACTGTAGGGTATACCCGTGCAGGGCCATGTTGATCCACACAGGGATACACAGGTGTTCTGTGCATCTGCGTGCAGGCAGTCCCATTGATATCAATTGGGACACAGTGACTGCATGGATACAGACGCATGCACAGGCAGACATTTGTGCAGATGCGGGTGCACGGCCCCAAGCGTCACACCGAGTACGTTCAGGGCCGAGGACCCGCACAATGTCAAACTGGGAGGCGAGTCTGTGTGCATCCCAACTGACATAAATGGGACTGCCTGTATGGAGATGCATGGAAAAAAACTGTGCATCCCCATCTAGATAAACACGGCCTTGCACAGGCATACGCTATAGTACATCCCATGTGTGTGAGGTCTAAAGATCACCACACTTGTTATAATGTGACTGTGCAATCTCCTTTAGATCTTCCATTGTAGTGCAAGGGTATAAATCGGATTTAAATTGATTAGCTAGATTAGGTAGGTGCACATATTATAATTTTTAGGTAAATCTAAACTTGATTGCAATGTGTATGGAGACCCCCCCTAAACAAAACTTTCCATTTACCGTATATACTTGAGTATAAGCCGAGGCACCTAATTTTACCACAAAAAAATGGGAAAACTTATTGACTCGAGTATAAGCCTAGGGTGAGAAATGCGCAGCTACTGTAAGTGGAAAAGAGGGTCAACAATGCCCATATGCAGCCTCACTGTGCCCATTTGCATGCCTCTTTGTGCCCATTTGCAGCCATAGGTCCCCCGAACTTCAAACTTGGTAGTTAAGGGTTCCTAGATGCCCCCTAGCTGCAGCCAAAGGGTCCCGAAATGACATTGCTGCAGATGGACACAGTTGACCGAATTTGGGGCCCCGTATCTTGGGGCCACTTGGTGCTCGGAACCCCAAATTTGGTGCGCAAACCTAGTGGAACCAACACTACAACATATCCAAAGATGGGCATTTCTGCAGCAGAGAATGACATTTTCCGAACCGACTTTGGGGCCCTTTATCTCGGGCCACTTGGTGCTAGGAATCCCATCTTTGGATATGTTGTAGTACTAGTTCCACTTGGTTTGCACACCAAATTCCTAGCACCAAGTGGCCCGAGATACGGGGGCCCCCAAAGTCAGGTCGGAAAATTTCATTCTCTGCTGCATAAAAGTGCTTGACTCGAGTATAAGCCGAGGGGGGCATTTTCAGCACAAAAAATGTGCTGAAAAACTCGGCTTATACTCGAGTATATACGGTATGTGACAAAAGGCAAGACATGCTGAGGGTCACACACTGTGCTGAACAAACACCCATTGTCCTTGATTAGTGCTTCCTCTCCTGTCACAGATAAAGGACCATGAACGGGAACACATTAACACAGGCTGAGAAGACACATAACTGGATCTGATCACACTGAGATATAGAAGTCCTCAGAGGGAAATGATCATGTATGCATTCCACTAAGAAGTTTTCTGAAAGTAGTTTACAAAAAAAATGCTTCCCAGAAGAAATTTCCAAGCAGTTGTTTTTTTTAACTCTTTAGCTGTTTTGCTACATATTAATGACCATAGTTGTGGATGCTGCCTTTGGTAGCTTACTGTATGTCAGACAGTACAGTCTGCATTTTTGCTGAATTACTGGTTTAACCACTTCAATCCTGGGCACTTTTACCCCCTTCCTGCCCAGGCTAATTTTCAGCTTTCACGCTGAATTGTGCGGTCATGCAACACCGTACCCATATGAGATTTTTGTCATTTAAAAATGTTTTAAGTAGAGCTTTCTTTTGGTGGTGTTTAATCACCACTGGGTTTTTAATTTTTTTGCTAATAAATCAAAAAAGATTGAAAATGAAAAAAAAAAAAAAAAAAAAAAAGCGTTTTCTTTGTTTCTGTTATAACATTTTGGAAATAAACAATCTTCCTTCATTAATGTAGGCCAAATGTATTCTGCTACATTTCTTTGGTGAAAATAACCCAAATCAGCGTATATTATTTAGTCTGTAGGAGAGTTATAGAGTCCACAAACTATGGTATCTGAAAATGTATCAATCCTGATGTACTGACAGCCTTTCTCATTACTTGAGGCCTGAAAACGCCAGGACAGTACAAATATCCCCAAATTACCCCCTTTTTTTTAGAAAGTAGACAGTCCAAGGTATTTAGTAAGAGGCAAGGCAAGTTTTTTGAAGATGTAAGTTCTTGTCACAATTAAAAAATAATAATAATTAAAAAAAAAGGGTTTTTTTTTTCATGCTGTTACCAGTACAGTGTCATCATATAGTTGGTGTGGCGGTGATTAGGGACACTGACTGGTGACAGTATGTAAAAAAAATACAATTATTTTTTCTTTTTCATTACATTTTTTTTACATACAGTGACCAGAGCATTACAGTGTTATTATAGTTTTTTTAAACACTTATATCAGAGAATATCACTGTTATAAACAACCATTTTTTTGTGAATGAATTCCATTCATTCAGTTTTATTAGCTGTAATTGGAAACAGCTAATCACATGGTACAGATGGACTGTGATTCACCCCTGTCTGTACCATGTGATCACTGACCAATCACAGAGATCATCACAATAGTACACAATGTATGGCATGAATGGAAGCCACCCATTGTGTACAATTGTCATGTGATCTGCTGTGATTGGTCACAGTGATCACATGGTATTGGTACCAACACGGTACTCTGGCTGTGCCTGGTGGGGCACAGTGGGTGACAGATTGGCGCAATCCTGGGAGGGCGTCATATGATGTCCACCGAGAACAGAGAATTTACTATAGGCCAGGCAGGAAGCAGTTATAACTAAAGGCAAACCTTTTTTTTTTTTAGTTTTGGATAGAGTGCAGAGGGATTAGAGCACTTGTCAGTTTTTATTGCTGTCTGTGCCCCCGTTAGGGATATTCACCCTCTCTATTTGTCCTGTTTACCTTTATCATGGAAAGTGAAAGTAAAAGAAAATCCCAATTTTTCCTGTAAAGAGGGGAAATCTTCCAATGGGGGGACACTATGACCCACTGGGGCGCCCTCACTTTGGAGGGAGTTCCCCTCACTTCCTGTGGTGGCTATGGGACAGGAAGTTAAGAGAAAGATCCCCATTGGGTTACAGATGGCAAAACAACTGACGGGTTACTACCCTCCCTTACTCTATCCAAAAAAAAAAAAAAAAATTGGCTTTAATTAAAATTTTAGAAAAAGTTACAAGCTAAAGCAGCCTTTCTCAAAACCTATAATTATAGAGGAATCCTTTTAAATAATCTTCATGTCTCTGGGAACCCCTGTAAAAAATGCTTTTGTATGAACATTGTGTCTGAGTCAGTCATCTGACTGAAAACAAAGCTCTGTGTGGTTGATCTCTTAATGAACGCAGCAGCTGTAAAACCCGAGATTGAATAATTTCATTGAGTCACTGACAGCTCCCTCTAGTGGCTAATGTACACAACAATAAACACTCAAAATATTCTCTTTACATCAGAAAAATCCACTTAATTTAAAGTGGAGTTCCACCCACTTTTGACAGGTGGTCTTAAACTAAAGACAACCCCTCGTTTTTGGATATTTAATATTTATTTTTTCTAAAGTACCCTTTTCTGAATTACTAAGTGTACTTCCGTTCCAGCCAGGGCCGCGGCGCAGGACATCATACGTCATGTCCTCTTGTGCGGTGAGCCCCCCCCCCCCCCGCTGTCTTTTGGGACCTGTGTGAGACAAGCTGGCCATTCACAAAGCGATGCGCGACTCGCACATGCGCAGTAGGAAACTGGCTGTAAAGCCGCAAGGCTCCACTGCCGGTTTCCCTTTGTTAGAATGGCGGCGCCTTCACCCGATCCGATCGGCCTCAGGGGGGGCGGGGGGGGGGGGGGGGGGGGGGGGTTATCGACGTGGTGGCCTCCCTGGGCAGGTGTTTGTAGCTACTAACTTTTTACAACAAAAAAATGTCTGTGTCTGTGGCTTTAAAGCTGAACTCTGGGAAAACTAATAGTCCTGTATTGACTGTTGACTGACTGCACTGAGTCCTGTATTGAGTATTGACTGCTCATTTAGGTTTAGGGGTCCAGGTACAACAATTTTACTACCTGATCCTCCGAGCTCCTTGACTGGTTGCTGCAGCCTATTCCCCCCTATGCTGTGGTGGTCTAAGGTCCTCTGATGTCATTCATGACTGATTGAGGGCCCATAGCTTTGCATTGGGTGTGAGGACACCAAGGGATAGTCCACTGCTGGGGCACAGGGGAGGGCTGTCTGCTGGAGGATGGAGAATCAGTTGAGTAAAAGTGCTTTTGCTGTTCCCTAGACAGAGAAAAGCAGTTAACCTTCGGTTAACTTTTACTTTTTCTGAAGTTGGGTTTTAATTTGTGTTTTATGTAAACCTTTGTTTACGGTACCTATGAATGGGATATAAACCAGTAGTGGTACTCTTTATTACTCTGGCTGGTAAATATAAAACTCCCAGCCCAGTGGTTGGAAAGGCAGGACATTTTTTACCCTAATAAATGGCCAGCGTTAAGGTAAAAATGTCCCAGCAGTTGTACCACCTCTCACCCTCTTATATTTCCCTGAGTCCTAGCTTGATCCAGTGCAGTGCTTGTCTACAGCGGTGCCCTACTCTCAATCCCTCTCCTCAGAGGACACAAAGACAGCAGAGGGGGGCATTGGCTCCTGCTGTTGTCAATCAGATCCTATAAGAAGGAAGTGTGGGGGGGGGGGGCAGAGCCACTCTGTGTGTGTCTATGGAAAAACATAGCCCGCCTCTGGACCGAGCCCACAGGTGAGCCACCATAGGAAGTAGCTTCCTATGGGGCACACAGAGAAGAGGAGGAGTTGAGAGTGCCGGCAGGGAACCCTAGAAGACGAGGCTCAGGGGCTGCTCTGTGCAATACTATTCCCTGCGTTAAGGTAAAAATGTCCCAGCAGTTGTACCACCTCTCATCCTCTCATATTTCCCTGAGTCCTAGCTTGATCCAGTGCTGTGCTTGTCTACAGCGGTGCCCTACTCTCAATCCCTCTCCTCAGAGGACACAAAGGCAGCAGAGGGGGGCATTGGCTCCTGCTGTTGTCAATCAGATCCTGTAAGAAAGAAGTGTGGACAGGGGGGGCAGTGTGTCTATGGAAAAACATAGCTTGGCTCTGGACCGAGCCCACAGGTGAGCCACCACAGGAAGTAGCTTTTGTATGGGGGCACACAGAAAAGAGGAGGAGTTGAGAGTGCCGTCAGGGGACCCTAGAAGAGGAGGCTCAGGGGCTGCTCTGTGCAATACTATTGCACAGAGTGGGTAAATATAAAAAAAAATTTATTTAAAAAAATAAAATAAAAAATATTATATATATATATATATATATATATATATATATATATATATATATATATATATATATATAGTTTACAACCCCTTTAAATTCCAGAGCTCCTTCTATTAACTGCAAGCTATCACAAGAGTAATAATGTCCTCTGCAAGTCACTCAGGTGATGGGCATCAGCTGCTGGAGAGGGCCCTACTTTTGGAACTGTAGTAGGGCACAGCAGTGTGCTGATCAAATTCTTTCTGGGGGGGAGCTATGCGTGAAAGAGGATGAACACCAAAGGGCCGTGTTAAATCCAGGGAGTAATTGTCCTGATTTTTTATAGGCTGGGATTCAGTGCCATTCTGATAACAAGAATACTCGCAGCCATAGGGATTTCGCTGAGCAGGTTAAGACAGTTTTAATTACTATATTCGTTAAAGAAATGTGTGGGTAGTCACATAAAACCACTAATTAAATATTGCCAACCGACCATGGTATGCTCCTGGGTACTAAGGTATATTAAATTAGTACTACACAAGTCACGTATAAACTCTGTGTCTTGATTAAAGTGGTTGTAAAGGCAGAAGTTTATTTATTTTTCTTTAAAGTGATACTAAAGTCTCGTTTGTTTGTTTTGTCAAAAATAACAAACACGTTATACTTACCGTATTTATCGGCGTATAACACGCACTTTTTTCCCCTTAAAATCAGGGGAAAATCGTGGGTGTGTGGTTATACGCCGATCCCCGCCGATCTCACACTGATTTTTTTTTGAGGGGAGCGAGCGGAGCCGATATACAAAAAGCCGCGTGTATTTTCGGCTAGTCTCGGCTCCTCTTGCAGTCCCACCCACCTCCACTGATTGCGAGAGGAGCCGAGCGCCGACAACATAAAGAAATCCGAGTTTGGCTATTTTCAGCTCCTCTCGCAAGTCCCGCCCCTGACTGCGAGCAGAGCCGAGACTAGCCGAACTCGGATTTCTGTATGTTGTCGGCGCTCGGCTCCTCTCGCAATCAGTGGAGGTGGGCGGGACTGCGAGAGGAGCTGGCCCGAGACTAGACAAAAATACACGCAGCTTTCGGTATGTTGTCACGTGGCGCTCGTCCTCTCCACTCAGCGCCAATTTTAAATCAAGGCTGCACTGGGCAAGGCTGCAAAGGCACTGGGCAAGGCTGCATTGGGCAAGGCTGCAATGATGGACAAGACTGCAGATGGACACTGGGCAAGGCTGCAATGATGGGCATTTAAATGTAAGTTTTTTTCCTTAAACTTCCCTCCTAAACTTGGGGTGTGTGTTATACGCCAGCGCGTGTTATACGCTGATAAATACGGCACCTGCTCTGTGCAGTGGTTTTGCACAGAGTAGCCCAGATCTTCCTCTTATCGGGTTCTTCCTCTGTGTTTCCCTTCCTCCTGTTGAGAACCCCCACAGCGTCTTGTGTCCATTCAGACACGCAACCCCACCCTGTTCCCTTTCTCTACTCATTGGCTAACTAACTTTGATTGACAGCAACAGAATCCAATGGTGCCAATGAGGAGGGGAGTCCCGAGCAGCCGAGACACTCCTGCAACATTGCTGGATCTAGATGGACCTCAGGTAAGTATTAGTGGGGCTGAGGGGGGCTGCAGCATAGAGTGCATTAAGATCAAAAAAACTTCTGCCTTTACAACCACTTTAATGTATTCTCTGCATTAAGGTAAAAAATCTTCATTGTGAATCCCCCCCCTCCCCCAGCCCCCCCTTACTTACCCGAACCTGATCCAGCGATGTGCATGAGAGCAGCGACTCTCTTTCCCTCTTCATAGGCTCAGAGACAGCAGTGGTAGCCATTGGCTCATGATGCTGTCAATCACAGCCAGTGAGGAGGGAGCAGGGGAGGGGTGCTCTGTATAACTATGGACACACAGAGGCTGCTCTGGAGCAAGCACGCGTGAGTGACCCCATAGCAAGTAGATTGCTATAGTGGGCAATTCACGGGGCGGGGGGGGGGAGCTAAGAGCGCTGGCAGGGGACCAGAGAAAAAGAGGAATCAGGGCTGTTCTGTGCAAAAGCATTGCACAGTGCAGGCAAGTATGACTTCTGACACAGTGTTTATAAACATAAAGCTCTGTTCACACTAGTGTGATTTCTCCTGTGTCCGCCATCCTGCTGCCATACAAGACAATGGAAATCACATTATTCTCTATAGTGTCCATTCACATCAATGCTCTATGGTGTAGTGCAGGGATCTTCCAATTACGGCCCTCCAGCTGTTGCGGAACTACACTTCCCATGCGGCATTGTAAAACTCTGACATTCACAGACATGACTAGGCATGATGGGAATTGTAGTTCCCGAACAACTGGAGAGCCATAGTTTGAAGACCCCTGGTGTAGTGTAATTTTTGGAAAGGTGCAGGCGCATCTTTTTGGTGCAGCAAGGTCCGTTTTTTTTGTCCCATAGACTTCGAAGGGAGCTCATGAAAAGCACAAATAAAATGCATGTAAAACACACGTATACGCATTTGTAGTGCAAGTTTTGTGTATAAAATCTATTCTCTTCCTATAAAAAATGCACCGATCATTAAAATACATCAAAAACATGTGTAAAAACATGCAAGAATGTGTTACAAAAACGGCACTGAAAAACACAAGATTATGTAGCAGCACTAGTGTTATTTCTTGTTACTATTTTACCTTATAGATCAGGGATATGCATCAACCCCTGAAGAGTGAGACTGAACTCACGAAACATGTTGGGACACCATGGATGCTATGACACACCTACCATGTAATGATGTAATGGATATGTACATTTGGGCCAACTGTTTGGCATTTTGACATTTTTCCCAGTCCTATTGCTGGCATATTCAATAAATCTATGCTATGTTTTTATTACTGACTGTGTGGCGCTTCATCTAAAGTCCCAATGGGTAAAACTTGTATGCAGCAGCACTAGTGTGAACCTAGGCTAAAAGTTATGTTACTTTTGTATTTACGAGCTTTGATCTGCATATGATGTCAGTTAAAACAACCTGACAAGGTTTTTTTTTTTTTTTTTAATAAAATGTGTTCCTATTTAACCCCTTATTAACCCTTACTTTACCCAAACCAGCCCTATTTAACTCTCCCTTCCCCTTACCTATTATATTCCTGATCATTTTTTATTTCTGTTTTTCCAACTATTAATATTTTTTTTTTGTTTGTTTTAATTCATTTTGCAAAACTGAAAAAAAAAAAACAGTTCATTTGTAAATAACTTCAGTGTTTTGTACCAGAATCATAATTTTAATATCTGTTACAAACAGGCCAAATTATAGAATAAAATATATCTTTTACCTGCAGTAACAGTTTTTTTAATTAAACTTCACATGGGTCAAAGGAGAAAAAAAGTTTTCTTTAGGCTGCTTATACACTGGGGCGGCGGGTCCATTAGCAGTAAAGCGCCGCTAGTTTTAGCAGCGTTTTACCGGCATTTTAGCGGCACTTTGGCGGTGCTTTTAACCCCCACTAGCGGTCTGAGGAAAGGGTTAAACCCGCCAGTGTTGCGCTTTAAAGCGATTTACAGGAGCTTCGGAAGCGCTGCCCATTCATTCCAATGAATGAAAAACAGCTCCATAGATGCTTCTTGCTTTTAACCCCCCGCTAGCGGCCGAAATAAAGGGTTAAATGCGCCTGTGTAGTGTCGCTGCCAAAGCGATTTGCAATCGCTTCGGTAGCGGTGCCCATTCATTTCAATGGGCAGGAACGGCAGAGGAGCATTGTATACACCACTCCTCCACCGCCCCAAAGATGCTGCTTGCAGGACTTTTTTTAGACCCTTTTCACACTGAGGCGCTTTACAGGCGATATCGCGCCAAAAATATCGCCTGCAAAGAGCCTCTCCTCTCACTCCAGTGTGAAAGCCTGAGTGCTTTCCCACTGGATCGGTGCACTGGCAGGGCGCTCAAAAAAGTCCTGCAAGCAGCTTCTTTGAGACGCTTTAGGAGCAGTGTATACACCGCTCCTAAAGCGCCCCTGCCCATTGAAATCAAGGGTTAAAAGTGCCCCCCCCAAAAAAAAAAAAAGTGCCCCGCTAGTGCCTGAAAAGCGCATCTAAAACAACAGTAAAGCACTGCTAAAAATGTACTACCGACACCCGGGGAGGCTCAGTGTGAAAGTCTATTGGTTGCCCAGATGCTTTGTATGTGACACAAGTTCCATGTGACTAAAGCCTGGTACACACTACTAGTTTTTTTTACTTGTTCAATCCAGCAGGGCTGAACGAAAAAAAAAAAAAAAACTGACAGCTCAGGAGGAGCCACTGTACTAACAATCTGATGTTAGTACATCGACCTCCCCTGCTGTGCTATTGTGTTCTGACAGGGGAATGGCCACCAGAACACTCCGGTCAGTGTTTTCAGGAGCCGATCGACAGACCTTTTTTGGTCATGCCCCTTGACAGAGGCTGGTGTTCTGATAAAATGTCGAAGCCAGCAGAATATCGAACCATGTCACTTCCTGTGACATGGAATCAGCTGTTGCAGGAAACCACACGCACTGCGCATCGCGTCAACTGCGCATGCGCAGTGCGTCATCGCTGACGTCAGCACACTGCATATCAAATTCATCGACCGACGCCCATCTTGCTACACCCCGCACTCAGCCGTACTGAGCCTGCAGTCAGAAGGCGGCAGCACACATCTTTTTACACCCACCCAAGTCTTGCATTCCATACAAATTTTTAACAGTACACTGAGCTTAAGTAATGCAAACAGTATTTAGAAGTCCGTAACACTGTTTTGATGTTGTATTTTCAAAGCAGCGAAAATCATGCAGATCTGAGAGGTTTGCTAATCTGACAGAACACCGCTGCTTTTAAAATTCAACATGAAAAGAGTGTGACGGATTTGAAAATACAGTATTTCACTTTATAAGCTGAGTTTAGTGCTAAAAATAAGTGTGAAATGTAAGGTGGGTGTAAAAAGATGTCCGCTGCCGCCTTCTGACTGCAGGCTCGGTACGGCCGAGTGCAGGGTGTAGCAATATGGCCGTCGGTCAACGAATTTGACATGCAGTGTCCTGACGTCAGAGATGATGCGGTGTGCAGTGCGTGTGGTTTTCTGCAACAGCTGATTCCACGTCACAGGTAGTGACATGGTTTGAGATTCTGCCTGGTTGGACGTTTTATGAGAACACCGGCCTGGCTGCAGTACATATGGCCGAATGTCAGCCGGTTTCTATTGCACCAGCCGATGCCGCCCGACATTTGGCACGTGTGTACTAGGCTTTAGCAGTGCTGTGTGTCAGGCTTTGCTCCCGGCTAGCAGTGTTTATAAAGTGAAGTTTCCAGCTGAAGCTTTCAGTTCTGTCAGTTGACGAATGTGCTTCATTTAGGCTCCTGTGCTGACATTCATAATGGGGTATTTTTAGAAAACAAGTCAATAATGTGACATCTGGAACATTGCAATAAATGTCATGATTCATATTAAGCTCTAATTGAGAACATTTTGCATAACATTTTATTTTTCATATCAGTGTCTCTAACTTGAGAAATGGGGCTACATTCATTTAGAATATTCAAAAAGGTTAGAGATGGATATTTGTCCAACCTTGAATGAGAAGGGGCACCACTAAGGATTAAATAATAAAAAATAAATAAAAAAAAGATAATTAAATATAGAGATATTAATACCTCGCTTTTCAATTTATTTCTGAGATCGTGTGGCTGAGCTTCTTCTATACATCTTAACAATGGCCAAGTCAGGGGCTGGGCTAAGCCGCAGTTCGTCACATGTCCTGATGAGGTCGCTTTAGCTATTATGCACTCTCCCCTCCAGACCATTCCCAGCGGAGTGTGCTGCCAGACAAGAATCTGCTTTGCACTGTGGTGGCAACACTACAGAGGCACTATGGGCATGCAGATTGTTGCCACCAAGGAGGAGGAAGTCCTAATGAATGGCAAGATCAACAGGTAATTTCATTTTTATATAGAGACCCTAGAGAATAAAATGGCGTTCGTTGCTTTTTATCTCTCACAGTATTTGCGCAGCAATTTTTCAAACACGTTTTAAAAAATAGATAAAAAAAGATAAAAAATTTCATGCATAAAAAAAAACAGTAAAGTTAGCCCAATTTTTTTGCATAATGTGAAAAATTAGGTTACGCAGAGTAAATAGATACCTAACATGTCACACTTAAAAATTGCACACGCTCGTGGAACGGCGCCAAACTTCGGTACTTAAAGTAGTGTTGCCACTAAAAAAAAAAATGTGGCTTAACAATCATAAAAAAAAAAAAATTGGAAAAAAAATAAATGTTTTACTCACCTCTAAATGCCTGTTGCTAGGGGGTCCCTCGTAGTCTGCCTCCTTCATTGCCCGGGCTAAACGTCACTTCCTGTAGTCATCTGGGACCTGTCATGTGTCCCAGATGAGTGAGCGTCGAATCACGGCGCATGGCGCCGCTCGCGTATGCGCAGTGGGTGCCCGGCTGTGAAGCCACAGCCGGGTTCCCACATTAAGGATGCCGGCACCGCGAGCGGAGCGGGGAATGAGGGGGGGTCTCGTTCCCCCGCATCGCTGGACCCCGGGACAGGTAAGTGTCCGATTATTAAAAGTCAGCAGCTGCAGTATTTGTAGCTGCTGACTTTATTTTTTTTTTTTGTGGGCACCCCACTTTAAAAATCCCCATAGGCATTAGGCAACGCTTAAAACATTTTAAAAAAAATAAAAAATAAATAATTGGAAAAAAAATATTTTTTACTCACCTCTAATTGCCTGTTGCTAGGGGGTCCCTCGTAGTCTGCCACCTTCAGTGCCCAGGCTCTGACATCACTTCCCCTCGGTGCCGCACAGCCATCTGGGACCTGTCACGTGTCCCAGATGACTGAGCGTCGTATCACGGCGCGTGGCGCCACTGGCGAATGCGCAGTGGGTGTCCGGCTGTGAAGCCACAGCTGGGGTGCCCACAGTAAGAATGCCGGCGCCGCGAGCGGAGCGGGGAACGAGGGGGGGCTTTTGTGTAGCTGCTGACTTTTAAAAAAATTTTTTTAGGGGGCACTCCTCTTTAACATCATTTACTAAGATCTGGAGCAGCTGCACTTTGCAAAGTACACCGTCTTTTTGCCTTTAGTAAATCAACCCCTGTACATGAGGGTCACTGTACTAATCAGACAAAATATATGAACTATCCCACAAAAAACTAGGACTGTTGGCAAAAGTAAAGTGTTAGTAAAACCATTTGAAAGACTGGATTTAGATATTTTATTTCATAGAACAGCCAAATCAGAGTCTATCCTTGTCACAAGGCCCGCTGATGTTAATCTGTGTTTAATAACTGATGTACCATTATATTCTTCTTACAAGTCTTCCATATTGTACAGCGGAAGAGAACATAATGATAATAATTAGAACATGACATTTCCGTGAATAAGTAAAAAAAACGTGAGGCTAAGTCACGCCATTTCTATCCTATTATCTCTCGCTTCGCCCCACCTTGCTGATCTCTCTGGAATGGGAGGTGGGGGAGAGATGTGCATTTTGTGGAATTCTGCGAGGTAATTACAGACTGTGGAGAGATTTGTTCTCTGAACACAAGGATCTGTAATTATCATTTTCACATAAAAATTACTGAGATTACTTAATGGAGAAAAAAATTATAATAAACGATACAAGTGGTTAAAAAAAAAAAAAGAATAATAAGTATAATATTTAAAGTGATTGTAAAGGTTATTTATTTATTTTTTTTAAATAACAAACATGTTATACTTACCTCCTCTGTGCGAGGGTTTTGCACAGAGCGGCCCGATCCTCCTTTTCTGGGGTCCCCCCGGCGGCGCTCCTGGATCCTCCTCCGATGCATACTAGCACATTATGCCTTTACCTTGTAGGGTGTAAAAAAAAATTAAAAATAGTATAGCGGTTTACAACCGCTTCAAGATTCTAATGCCGCGTACACACGGTCGGAATTCTAATCGGAAAAAGCTCTGATGGTTTTCCCGTCGGAATTTTGCTCAAACTGTCTTGCCTACACACGGTCACACCAAATTCCGACGGTCAATAACACCACGTCATACAACACGTTCGACTGCACTATAAAAGGGAAGTTCAATGCTTCCGAGCATGCGTCAAATTGTTTCCGAGCATGCGTCAAATTGTTTCCGAGCATGCGTCAGAATTTTGCATGTCGGAATTGCATACACAAGATCGGAAAATCCGATAGAAAGGTTTTCCGTCTGAAAAATTGAGAACAGGTTCTCAATCCAAAGTCCGTCGGATATTCCGACAGAAAAAGACTGATCTGATGAAAAGCTCCCATCGGACTGTTTCCATCGGAAATTCCGATCGTGTGTACGCCGCATAAGAATAAAGATGTTACAATGGCGTCCGGCCCCCTTTAGGATGCCAGGCGCCTGAATTACAGCGGGATGTTTTTTTTGAAGCACCTGATTAGAGACCTAGGCTCTAATAGGCTTCAAAATAGGATGGCCTCGGAGCGCAGAGCATTGCACCATGAGCCCACCCAGGTGTTACAACAGTGAATGAATATTCGCTGTTGTAACACTGATCCTCAATCTGGCCAATCCGACACATTCTGCGATTGGCTGAAAAGAGAAGAGTCCCTATTGGCCGCCGAGGAGGAGGGAGGAAACGGAAGCCCCCGATGCCCATGGAGAGCAGGAGAAGGGAGAGCCGCCGCCGAGGAGCAAGGGAAGCCACCAGTGAAGCACTGCATAGATGGGGAAAGAGCACCTGACCCGCCCGCCAGAGGGGGGGGGGCAGGGTGTGACTGTTTGCTGCCCCCCCCCAAAATAAAATTACCACAGGCCGCCACTGCATTTTTGCATTAGGTGGACTATGCCTTTAGGCCTCCAAGGACTACATACAGTATACACAGTGCACACCCAGCAGGACTGGCTGTCAGTTTGACAGCCAAAGTTTCAATTTGTAAGCAGTAGCTGCATACATTACAATGCTGCTGCCTGTCACTGCAAATCACAGACTATTTTATAATCTAATCATAACTGGCTACAACATAGCTCTGCAGGGAAAAAAATAAAATAATTAAATGGTCACTGAAAGAGGAACTTCAGTCAAACTTTTGTTTTTAAAATAACACCAGCAGTGTTTCTTTTTATAATTAGGGACTTATTTTCTATTAGAATCCTGTGTTTTCATGTACAATTTACATTTAAACAGTGAATACTTGCAGTGTGCCGGCGGCCATTCACAGTAAGGGCAGCTGAAGCCAGCGCTCGACTTCTTCCTGGATATTCCTGGAATCTCTTGTCTGTGCAGCAATCACACAGCACAACGAACCAATTTCCTCAGTATTAAACCCAAAAGCAAACATTTATTATATTGCAGGTTACCATTTCTTAGATGTGATCGCTGCAATACTTTTCTTTTTTTTTTTACTTTCTTTCTTCTATTTTCATCTGGTGATCCATCCAGTAAGCCTGTTGTTTTAAAAAGAACAACCTCCCCAGCAGAATGTATCAGTTTACAAGGATGTGACAAACCACTTAAAGTGGTTGTAAACCCTTACAAACCACTTTGACCTACAGGTAAGTCTAGATTAAGGCTCACCTGTAGGTCCAATAAATATCTCCTAAACCTACATGGTTTAGGAGATATTTAGAAAAAAACAGGCATCGCTGTCTACGGCGCATGCGCCGTAGACAGCGGCACGCAGGTGCACTGCGCATGCCGAGTTCACGGCGATATGACGCTTTCGTGCGCATGCGCGGGAGTGACGTCATCGCCGCTCCAGCGAATAACAGCGCTGGAGCAGCGAGACCCAGAAGTCACTCCGGGCTTGATGGCAGCGCAGAAGGTCGTGGATGAGGGTCGCTTCGGGGGCTTCATTCTCAGGTAAGTCATTCATAATGAGCTAGTATGCTATGCATACTAGCTCATTATGCCTTTGCCTTTCAGGTTCCGTTTTTTGTTTTTTTTCGGAGGAGGCTTTACTTCCTCTTTAATACTGGCAGGGGTGCTTACAATGATTAACTTTCATGTATTTAATTACCTTTATCCCAAAAGGAAAACAAAATGTTTGCTGTAACCTTTTATAAAGTGTTGGCTGGGGTTTGGCTTCAATTTGCTAGTGTATTTAAATCTGCTAGATCATCCAACACTCCCCTCCCCACAGACTGACACTGCTGCTGTCTAAATGTGCCCCCTGCGCTCATTCATCCAGAGTGAGGGCGCTCTAATACAGGAGGTGTGTTACTGGCCAGATCACCAGGTAAAAACAGAGGGGAAAAAAGTACATACGATCTGAATTCCGCTCAAGCTTGTGTTGCCTACACACGATCACACCAAATTCCGACCGTCAAGAACGCGGTGACGTACAACACTACGACGAGCCGCGAAAAATAAGTTAAATGCTTCCAAGCATGCGTCGAATTGTTTCCGAGCATGCGTAGGAATTTTGCGCGTAGGAATTGCCACAGACTATTGGAATTTCGGTCGGAAAAATTGAGAACACGCTCTCAATATTTTGCTGACCGAAATTCCACCAACAAAAGTCCGATGGAGCCTACACACGGTCGCATTTTCGGATGAAAAGCTCTCATCGGTCTTTTGCTGGCCGAATTTCCAATCGTGTGTACGCAGCATTGGATAAAACGAATGCAGCCACCACATCTAATGATTGGTAAGCTGCCCTATATTACGTTTTTGGTTTTGGGTTTAATACCACTTTAAATGTGGGGATGTGCATCTAAAGTGTGCATGGACCCTACAGTTATAGTCTTGGATAAGTTGTGGCTAACAAAAATGTACTATTGCTACTTGTACTATTATATTTGGAAGGCTTTAACCCCCCTGGCGGTATTCCCGAGTCGGGCTCGGGGTGGGAACTTCAGTACCAAAAGCGGTAACCCTGAGCCAGACTCGGGCTGCATTGCAGGATACAGAGGGAAGTTACTTACCTTGTCCCCTGGATCCTGCGATGTCTCCCCGCTGTGTGAGCGAGCCGTCCGCTCGCTCGATTCACACAGTGCCGAGTGCCGCTGATCTCCGTTCCCTGCGACGTTACGGCGCACGGGAGCAGAGATCGGCGCCAAATTCAAAAAAGTAAAAAAACACACAACACATACAGTACTGTAATCTTACAGATTACAGTACTGTATACAAAAAATACACATCCCCTTTGTCCCTAGTGGTCTGCCCAGTGGCCTGCATGTCATTTTATATAATAAATATATTTTTTTCTGCCTAGACCAGCTAGAAAACACTGATAATAAATTAGAATCACAATTCATCATCAAACACTAAATCTAATGACAGCGACTATTCTGCAACTGAGCAAATTTCAGTGTTTTTGATTTGATTACATTATTGAATAATTTTTATATATATTTTTATTATATTATAATTTATGATTTTGTGTTTCAAACTTTATCATACCCGGGATGTCTACTAGACTCTGATTTGGACAGATTTAAGTGAGTTATTCATAAGAATTGCATGCCTACAATATAAAAACGCCAAATTTCCATGCAAAATAATTCTCCATTTGCAGTAGGACCACAAGATCCAGCATGCCCTTCCTGCTGTGACAAGTAGTTTCATAACTTAGGGAGCCACAAGCTGGCTTTGTGATATTATGGAGCCATTATAAACAAAGAAAAATTGTAATTTAAGCAGAATTTTGGATTGGATTTACTTACTGTGCATTGCCGCATATAAAGAGGAGGACGCAGGATAAATCTTGATGTGCATCATATAACTGTGATCTAAATAAAAGCTTTCCTAAAGACTGCATAAAGAATCTGTCGCTTTTGGTTTAGTAAAATTGAATAGAGGAGTATTGCAGTATCATAATAAAGCACCTGTTTGGCATAATCAGGGCTCCATATCAGTGGCATAGAAATTATCTTGGCAGCTACAAATTGACTGACTACAATAATTTTCAAAGTTACTGCAATGTCATACAAGTACTGGGAGAATCACAGTAGCTAAAACAGAGTCTCTGCGAGGTTTTGCACCATAGAAAAAAACTTCAAGACACCGATGTGCCCTGCAGACCAGAATTCCTACCATGACCGACTTGAACGAATTAAAAGGGAAACTGTCATGAGAAAAATACAGGGGTTGGCAAGGCTGGCCTTTCTATCTAAAAATCTTTGCTGGCTACTTGTCTTGCTGATCAGGTGGCATTAAAGTGGTTGTAAACCCTTACAAACCACTTTGACCTACAGGTAAGCCTAGATTAAGGCTTACCTGTAGGTCCAAGAAATATCTCCTAAACCTACATGGTTTAGGAGATATTTAGAAAAAAAGAGGCATCTGCGCATGCCAAGATCACGGCGATATGCCGCTTTCGTTCGCATGCGCGGGAGTGACGTCATCGCCGATCCAGCGAATGACAGCGCGGGAGCGGTGAGACCCGGAAGTCACTCCGGGCTTGATGGCGGCGGAGAAGGTCGTGAATGAGGACCACTTCCTTTGCCTTGCAGGTTCCGTTTTTTTTTTTTTTTTTTTTTTGGAGGAGGCTTTACTTCCTCTTTAATGCTTCCAGTGACCTAGAACAAGTATACAGTTTAGTTGTTCTGGGTCAGTGACTGAAAAAATACTGAAACCGGAGAAGGTGAACAGGTACATGTATCTGTTGGAAGCCGGCACTGAGGTCAGAGTGTCCATACTGGACTCACCAAGACAGAAGCATAGCATGAGTCTTGTAGTGGGGTGGACTAAGATTAATGAGAAACTGAGAGACTAGTTCCCCATCAGGTCTACCTTCATTTTGATTGACAGCATTTTATAGCGGGCGAACCTGGCGCTGAAGGCTAGACAACCAACAATGGGGCATTATTCTTCCTGTTAAAATCAATGATGGGGCAGTATTTACTCCCACTGATGTCAAGACATTTTCTACTCACACTGGCCACAGTCCGGCCCCCCTAAAGGACAGTAAAATGGTCCTTTTTTTAAAAAAGTTTGGAGACCCCTGCCCTAGAAAAAAAATAATAATAAACCTTGCAATGTGATCGCATCCATACTACAAGGGATAGCTTTATAATTTGGCTTTAAATTGAATGATTTTTGTACCATTACAAGCCGGCAGTTATTCTTTCTTGTAGCTAAATACACCCCCCATGTTTTGTTAGCATAGCCAGTAAGCGCCCAAGGAATCACAAAGGCTAGGACAAAGTCTAGTTTTAGCCCCCGTACACACAGTCAGACATTCCGACCACAAAATCCGTCGGATATTTTCCGACGGATTTTGTTCGAAACTGGTGTTGCCCACACACGGTCGGACAAAGTTGTCGTAACATCTGATCGTTCTGAACGTGGTGACGTACAACGGGACTACGTAGAAGCCAGTAGCCAATAACTTTCATCTCCAAATTTCTTCTGAGCATGCGTGGCACTTTGTGCTTCGGAATTCTCTACACGCGATCGGAAAAAGTCAGATCGGATTTTGTTGTCGGAAAATTTAAGGTCCTCTCATTTTTTTCCGTCTGGAATTCCGACTGAAAAAGTCCGTAGAGCCCACACACGATCGGATTTTCCGACAACATAATCCGATCGGACTTTTTCCATTGGAATATCCGACCGTATGTATTACCGGGACATTAGACAGCAGACCTTTTAGACTAATACAGTCTGTTGTTATGTGTTAACACACATAACAAGGACATGCATTGCGTTAAGGCAGCTCATTTATCATAAACAGGCTGCCTATGCAATGCAACAAACCAAAAAAACTGATGTGGAGATCAGCAGAAGGACCTGCAGGGGACCCAAGAGATTTACATGCCTGGATATGTAGTTTTCCCATCAGTCTTCAAGGGACCATTTTTACTGGAGCAGAATGGAGCAAAGCTCAGTAGCATGGGCAGCAGGAAAGTTAAGTATATACTGTATATCTATACAAAATCTAGATATACAGGTATATCTGGGCTGTGAATATTTAAAGTGTAGCGACAGGATTGGTTTAAACTAAAAATATATCTGTGTGGGCATATAAAAAGGAATATTTGAAGAATGTATTGAGTAAGCAATAGTCCTTGAAAATTAGGATGTATTCAAAACATGTTAAACATGGTAATTTACTTTTATAATGTAACACACACGCCATGCTGGGATTCTAACATCGATCATTTCAAAAAACTATTAGATAAGCACCCGAACGACCACAACATACAGGGATATACAATGTAATACTGACATGTAATCACACACATAGGTTGGACTTGATGGACTTGTGTCTTTTTTCAACCTCACCTACTATGTGACATGTAGTGCCCCCCTTTGACACTAATGCAAGTGTTTTATGTATTACATGCTGAAGCAGAAGAGTTCCAAAGAAATTATTTTAAAATCTGGCAAATATACAGTCTCAATGGTCCTGAAGCAACTTCTCAACATAATAAACGTAATAAAAAATCATATTCTTTATTTATAAATTGTGTGTTTCTATTTTACACATATAGTACATAAGTGATCCAGAAAAATTGAAGCACCTATGTAACAGTAGTGATAATAATCTGAACTAGTAGCTGATATAAGAATGAGAACATCAAGCTAATAAATAACAACGTAATAGAAACCAACAATAACCATGTGAAGAAAATTTGAGGAAATGAGAAAAAGCTCACAGAACTGGCATTAAAATAATGATGTTAAATAACCCCATTGTTTATGCCAGGGCTGCCCAACCTTTTGAAGAGCGAGGGCCACTTAAGCGACTTGTTAACCGGTCGCGGGCCACAATGAGCGAAACGGGTGGATGGCATGTCTGTATCCACTTTGCATTTGCAGAGCGGACACGGACACAGCCCACGACTTTTTAGTGGATCATATTGGAGGTAGAACACAAGTCGGTTTATGTCTGCCACTACCTAGAGGTGAATGGAGGGTCCAATTGGTCGGAATGACCATGTGAAAGGGGTCCAAGGCTGCTTTCACACTGATGCGCTGCGGTTTACCCGCACCACATGTGCAACGCAGTGTACCTTTGGCTTTCCTGCAGTTTGGAATAGACTTCTATTATATTCTGCAGGTTTGGTGCACTTTCAGAAAGCTTACCAAACTCGCAGGTAATAATAGAAGTCTATGGCTCAGTGCAGGTAACCCGCAGGTAAACTGCTCTGCACCTGCGTATCAGTTTGAAAGCAGACCAGTAAACCACTGCAGAAAAGATATGCCCATATATACACTGTGATTTTGTAATAAACTGACCTTTAATAAAAGTATTCTTTCTATTTAATCCCAGAGCAGGAGGTCGCGGGCCACATCAGAGGGCTCCGCGGGCCACATATGGCCCCCGGGCCACTGGTTGGGCACCCCTGGTTTATGCATAAATCCCTACTGTTCCCCCATCATTTCACCATCAAATACAACTGCCCCTCCCAACCATCAATTCTAATTTTCTGCCTATCATTTTAGTATAATTACCAAGTGCCCCTCCATCATTTCACCATCAATTCCAATTTGCCATTCATGATTTTGGCATAGCTTCTAATAGTATAACCATCATTTTGGCACAACCTCCAACTGTCTTTTAACATAACTTTCAACTCTCCATCCAGGGTTTGGAATTACTTCTAATTATCCTGGTATCATTCAAGCAAAATTGTTCAACCTCCATCACACGATCTGAAACTGCCTTTGCCTCCTGCTGAACAACGTGATTAGCGTACCATTGCTATTGTGTAATGTACTTTATAAAGTATGGAGCCTAAAAGCTATGGCTGACTTAAGTTATTAAAGAGGAATTCCAGGTATGGATATTTTATACAGAGTTACACTGTCCAGCTTGGACCAATGTAACTATGTATATAATGTACCTGGCTGATGCTCCTGGAAGCTGGAATTCACAGAAGTACACAACAATACTCCAGTGGTATCCACTGGTTTCTGGGTCCCAAGCCAAATGGCTGGATGCATGGGTGCCATTCTGGGAATACTTTGTAATTTCTGAATTTCTGAATGACAATGACGTTGTGCTCTCCACCTTGTTCGATCAAAGAATGCTTTGCATTCATTCAGAGAATGCAAAGCATTCTCTGAATGGCACCCGTGCCAAGCCGCCAACCTCTTGTGTTCAGAATGCAACAGGCCTGCTGCTTCGGTGCAGGATTCAGAAGCGACTGGTGATCACTGGAGTAGTGGTGTCAACTTCAGTGATTTCCAGCTTCCAGGAGCATTGGCCAGGTATGGTATATACATAAGTACATCTAACTATGTAAAAAAATATCCACCTCAATTCTTTAAAGGTGAAAGCTTTTGGGATGCATTAGATCCCTTTTGCAGGCTTTTTTGAAGAAGTGATTCAAGGACTGTAGTAGGCTGTAGTAGGTTGAATTAAAGTGGTTGTAAAGATATATATATATACATACATACATACATATATATATACACATATATATATCCTCGGCTATGGAATGCTCTACCAAACAACATCCGCTTGGAAGAAAACCATCAGGCCTTCAGGAAAAAACTCAAGACCCACCTCTTCTAAACATGGCATCACAACAAGAGCAGACAAGCGCCTTGAGGCGATTCAGTTTGCAGTTGCAGCGCTATACAAATCATTCATTCATATATATATATATATATATATATATATATATTTTTTTTTATTATTATTATTGAAATATTAAACATATTATACAGTATTTGACTGGGCACATGCAGGATCAAGATTGGGCTCAGGTAGGTATTGGGAGGGTGAGGGGGCAATTCTAAACATTTTAGGAATAAAAAATGTTTAGGCTTTAAAACCCCTTTGATTAATGGCTAACATGGTACATTATTCTACTATTGTTTACTAAGCATGTGTCCAAAAACAAACCACATACACATATAAATAGCTATGCACATTGAATATTTATTCCTGAACTCTGCATTTTGACTAAACTTCCGTTTTATTATATTTATTCACATATACTGTAATGCATTCTTATACGCTACATAACTGCAATATAAGATAATTCTTAGAAATTTGCTACAAGTCATTGACCCATCCACAAATGTTCTATCTTTGCACCCTTGGTTGTGAAATGTCTAGGCCTTCCCAGAGTCCCTGGCTGTGAGTTGGACTGCCCAAGACAATCTAACTACAAATACAGGGAAATGAAGGCATATCTTTCACACAACACTGAAACCATCTACAATTAATATCACAGCCTTCTGAAGCAGAAAATAAATGTCTAGTAACTGTCACACATGTGGATAAACTGTCAGTGAAGTGTGTAACTAAGAACATAATACATTATAGAGCTAAGGGGCCCAGCAATCCATAAGATCCAGTTTATAAGATTGCAGGTCTTAGTTTAAATATAGTATTAGGCCCCTTTCACACTGAAGCGTTTTTCAGGCGCTACAGCTCTAAAAATAGCGCCTGAAAAAAGCGGGTCCTTCCACTCCAGTGAGCTCACTCCTGGAGCGGTGCGCTAGCAGGACGGTAAAAAAAGTCCTGCTAGCAGCATCTTTGGAGCTGTGAAGGAGCGGTGTATTCACCGCTGCTATACCGCTCCTACCTATTGAAATCAATGGGGCAGCACGGCTATACCGCCGGCAAAGCGCGGCTGCAGCAGCGCTTTGCGGGGGTTTTAACCCTTTTTCAACTGCTAGAGGGGGTTAAAACCACACCGATAGCGGCCGAATACCGCTGCTAAAACTACGGTAAAGCAGCGCTAAATATAGCGCTGCTTTACCGCCGACGCCGCTCCCGCCCCAGTGTGAAAGGGGCCTTATTGTTATCCTAGGTCCAAATTAATAATTGCATCACTAACTTCTTTTGTATTTACCACCTGACATTACTATAATTAAGGAAACTAAAACCAGACAGGGTCTTATGTGATTTACATACAGGCGTCACATGGGCTACTATTCTAGAGCTTGCAGAAAACAAAAAAAAAACGCAAAGTGCAATTTCTGTTGTAATCAATCAGAATCCACTTCCCAGCATGAGTGAAAGTCTCTTGGAGCATGGTGGAAATAAAATTAGGTTTTGGGTAGGGTCAGGTCGGCTACCCTGTTACTGAAATTTAAAAAAAAAGAATTATCACTTTGCACATTTAGGATAAAATGACTTCTCTTCAAAGCTCACCCAAGGCCATATACACATCTGTTGTAGCTATGAGTCTAAACCTTATGTAATCCCTGTATGGGACATTGTCAGAGTTTACACATGGGTAACACTTGCTCCACTCCCTCACGTGACAACTCAGGAATAGTGGGCCCTATGATGAGCTACATTGGACAATTTTTCTCTTTTTTGGGGGACCTTAGATCTTCTTTTTTTTCCCTTTAGGGGGGGGGGGGGACTTTAGATCTTGGATGTTGGGGTGAACATTAGTACCTTCTATTAATTATTATGACATGACAAATATCTTATCCCTAAGGTTCTGTTTATAGGTTAATACCACGTGGGCCCTGCTTGTTTATTTTTAAACTGTGTACATATATCAGCTCAGATATACAATCTGTATAAATTAGTTTTATTCTAATCAGAGCTAAAACTTACACTTAGTTTGATTTTAGAGCATTTATCTGACGGCAATTTTTTGGCATCCCTTGTGGCTGTTCTTCGCTGGCTGTGGACTGTGGGGAGGTTCCATTTTATATGGAGGAGATCCGTACATGCTGTAAACCAAGATGATTAAGTTTGGCTATGGTATCTATATGTATGCTAAATTATTATTTTGAGTTTTTACAATCATTGAAATAGTTGGAACATGTCTTATAATGAATATTGTATTTCCAATATTATCTACATGTTTTCCTGAAGAAGACAAGTGTTCGAAATGCGTTGAGCTTTTTCATGTGGATTTCTGTCATCCTTCAATAGAAATTTTGTACAACTGTAAAATGAGTCATATCATTGGTAGAGTATATATTGGACACACAGTAAGTCCCCTTTCACACTTGTGCGACTTCAAAGCCGCGCGATTCGCAGCCGCGATTTCAAGGAATGCCTGTGTAAGTGGCATCAAAATCGGAGCAAAGTAGTGCAGGGACTACTTTGAAGTTGGAACGACTTGAAGTCGTACTAATATGAATGGTTGTCATTGGAAATCATGGGGAACTACTTGTCATGCTACTTTGCGGTCCCAAATCGTGGGACAAGTCGTATAAGTGTGGAAGGGGCCTAAGCTGGATTTCTCAATCACAATGCATGCTATTTTTATTTATCTGTAGTGAATAAAGAAGATGTAATTTTCTGTGGCTTCTATATATGTTATAGTTTGTTTTGAATTTTTATTGTTATCACCTGCCCAGGTGGTTGGGTGGGCAGGTGTAGTCCTGCTCGACCCCTCCGCCAGGTCTGCCTCTAAGACCATTTGTTGATAGGCCTTATCTTCGAAAATAGCCTGTTTTACACCACAACAATGGACTCTTAGTGGTTGACCACCAAGGAAATGTTTTGTATAATTATTATTGGTCTTTTTCATGTATTTTTATTAACCTTCCTTTCAATGTCACCATTCTTATATACACTGACTATGATGGCAGTTCCTTACTGTGTTTGATTTTGCTATTTTATATTGTTTTCCAATCTTACTTAAACTCAATTAAAATGATTAACCGCTTCCCGACCGCCTCACGCAGATATACTGCGGCAGAATGGCACGGGCAGGCAAAATCACGTACCTGTACGTGACCCTTTAATTGCCTGCCCGTGGGTCGCGCGTGAGCCGCCAGCGGCACGCTCCCGACCCAGTCGGGAGCTCCGTGACCCCAGCCGCCGCTGGTGTCCCGCGATCGGGTCACAGAGCTGAAGAACGGGGAGAGGTCAGTGTAAACAAACCTCTCCCCGCGCTTCCTACTCCTACTTCATTGATCGGCTGTTCCCTGTCATCGGGAAAGCCGATCAATGACATCAGACGGCATTTAAATAGCATTGATTGCTGTATAAATGACAATGGTCCCAAAAATGTGTCAAAAATGTCCGATGTGTCCGCCATAATGTCGCAGTCACAATAAAAATCGCAGATCGCCGCCATTACTAGTAAAAAAAAAATATTAATAAAAAAATGCTATAAAACTATCCCCTATTTTGTAAACGCTATAACTTTTGCGCAAACCAATCAATAATCGCTAATTGCGATTTTTTTTTACCAAAAATATGTAGAAGAATACGTATCGGCCTAAACTGAGGAAAAAAATTTTTTTTTATATATATTTTTATATATGTTTTGGGGATATTATAGCAAAAAGCAAAAAATATTGCATTGTTTTCAAAATTGTCACTCTATTTTTGTTTATAGCCCAAAAAAATAAAAACCGAGGGGGCGATCAAATACCACCAAAAGAAATCTCTATTTGTGGGAAAAAAAGGACGCCAATTTTGTTTGGGAGCCACGTTGCACGACCGCGCAATTGTCAGTTAAAGCGACGCAGTGCCGAATCGCAAAAAGGGGCCTGGTCCTTTGGCTGCCAATTGGTCCGGGGCTGAAGTGGTTAAAATAGAAAGAAGATGTAATTTTTTAACTGTATGATTTTGTCACCACAGCTTGTTATATGGGTGCCCTTGAAGGTCCATGCTACAAGTGTATTTTCCTAGTTCATATAAGCTAAGGATGTGAGCACATTAGCATAGCATTCCTTTCTATTGTACGTAAGTTCAGGTTTAAGTAGTGTATGCATTATTTTTGAAGAGTACCAATATCATTTAGTGTCACTTTCAATGCGCATATAATCCTATGAAAAGAATGTTGTTGCAATGAGTGGTCTGGTGACAGGGTCTCTTTAAGCTTGTCTACTTCCAATAAGCCCCATTCACTTTTTATCACATGCTGTGTAGTTTGCATATCCAGAAATGTTGAAAGTCCACAGGTCTGGGTTTGGGGCCCTGTATTATAAAGCTACAATTCTGGGACAGTGCCACTTTACCCGAGGGAAAATGTGCTTATCTGCACAAACAGCATCATCGTCCTTTGCAGAATGGCAATGTAAAAACAATATTCTTTTGGTAGGTCTTCAGTAGGTGACAGGTACCCTTGAAATGTTGGATTGACACAGTTCTCACTGTCTCTATGCAACACAGTGACAGATCTGCTTGTCTCACTGCCAGGAATTCATTTATTAATACAGAAGTATGTGGGACATCTGGTTATAATTATATATTGGTCTAATTAAATGTAATTTCCATGCCAACTGACAGAGGATGCCAATTTTTAGGATATGTTTGAAATGTACTTTTCAGATTACAATGTATTTAGTAGACACTTATTATGTATTACTTAAGATTCACATTCTTTGTTGTCAGAAAGATACAAATCATGACTAACAAACTTTATAATTATTTATAATTAGAGGCAAGGTCCAACCAGGGCTGGCCCTACCATGGGTTCCGATGGGACCATGGGACCCGGGCAGCACTTTCCGAGGGGCGGCAAACTCCCGCCCGCCAGCCAACCCATTCCACCCCCTCCGCTACTTATTTCATTGGGACCGATCGGGCCAGTAGATGCAGAGCACCGATGTGTACTTCTAATTCCTGGTGACAGTGGAACGCACAATGGGGCGGATGTGACGTCATCCGCCGGAAATGATGGTGGCGTCGCCTCCCACTTCCTGCATCATTTCCGGCTGATATCACATCCGCCCTTTGTGCGTTCCACCGCCACCAGAAAGTAGAAGTACAGGGCTGCTGTTATAAATCATGGGGCCCTGTACAGCCTACTTGACGGGCCCCCTTCAACCCGGTGGCAGGCGACATGGCAAGTGACAAGCTGCATCTGCTGACAAGTGACGTGGCAAGTGACAAGCTGCATCTGCTGACAAGTGACGTGGCAAGTGACACACTGCATCCACTGACAAGTGACGTGGCAAGTGACATACTGCATCCGCTGACAAGTGACGTGGCAAGTGACACACTGCATCCACTGACAAGTGATGTGGCAAGTGACACGCTGCATCCGCTTACAAGTGATGTGGCAAGTGACACGCTGCATCTGCTGACCAGTGACAAGCTGCATCTGTTGGCAAGTGACAAGCTGCATCCGCTGACAACTAACGTGGCAAGTGACAAGCTGCATCTGCTTACAAGTGATGTGGCAAGTGACACGCTGAATCTGCTGACAAGTGACGTGGCAAGTGACACGCTGCATCTGATGACAAGTGACATACTGCATCTGCTGACAAGTGACATGGCAAGTGACACGCTGCATCCGCTGACAAGTGACATGGCAAGTGACACGCTGCATCTGATGATAAGTGACATGATGTATCCGCTGACAAGTGACATGGCAAGTGACACGCTGCATCTGCTAACAAGTGACGTGGAAAGTGACACGCTGCATCTGGTGGCAGGCGACATGGCAAGTGACACGCTCAGGGCTTACCGCATTCTGCATTATGGTAAGTTGGACTATTTCATTTTATATTACAATGTAATAATAGAAATAATGTGCTTCAATCATCCTGACACCATAAGAACCATGGTGCCCAGGGCCGGTGCTACCACTAGGCAAACTAGGCGGCCGCCTAGGGCGCCCTGCTGCCTAGGGCGCCCGGCCACTGGTTTTCCTACTCTCTTCTCTCTGCAGCAAGCAACTAAGTCTCAGCATCAGCAGGCAGCCGCCACTCCGTTCGCACATAGTGTCAGAGGCGCAGCAGTGGTGGAGGACTGTGTCTGTGTCCCGACTCCCGCAGCAAGCAAACATTCATTGATGGGCGCTGATGGGCGCTGGTAGGCTGCATTGAAGGGCGCTGGTGAGGCTTCATTTGATGGGTGCTGGTGAGGCTACATTTGATGGGCACTGGTGAGGCTGCATTTGATGGGAGATGGTGAGGCTACATTTGATGGGCGCTGGTGAGGCTACATTTGATGGGCGCTGGTGAGGCTACATTTGATGGGCGCTGGTGAGGCTGCATTTGATGGGCGCTGGTGAGGCTGCATTTGATGGGAGATGGTGAGGCTACATTTGATGGGAGATGGTGAGGCTACATTTGATGGGCGCTGGTAAGGCTGCATTTGATGGGCGCTGGTGAGGCTGCATTTGATGGGCGCTTTATTAAAAAGGTGGGATTTACATGGGCAGGGGAAAGGGGGCGGAGCCAGCCAAGGGGAGGGGGGGGGTGGCAAAATTAGGTTTCGCCTAGGGTGTCAAAAATCCTTGCACCAGCCCTGATGGTGCCGGGATGATTGAAGTGCCAACACCAGGTGTTTGGGGTAAAGTGGGCCGGTCTTGATGAAGCCCAGGGACACATTTTTTTCCCAGTCCAGCCCTGGGCAGAGCACTCGCTGCCATACCCACACAGTGGACTGCCTGCCCATCCTCTCCGCGGCTCCCCCCTATTACTGACAGACAAATGCCATGTCAGGACAAGAGGCAGAAACTGCAGGAGAAAGTCAGCTGACGCCCAACAGCGTGAAGGGAGAGGAGCTTTCTGCTGTGAGACCCCATGTTGGAAAAGGCATCGCTGAAGGCACGACTGACACTGTAAGCAAGTAAGTGCCAGCGCCATTGATCCCATCCCCGCCACCACTGCCTCTGAACCCCCCCCCCCCATCACTGCTGCCTCTGACTAAATCTCAACACTCCCACCGCTGCCTCTGACTGAACCCCCCACCACATCTGCCTCTGAACCCCCCACCACCACATCTCCCTTTGACAGCACTTCCCATCACCACTGCCTCTGACTGAACCCCCCACCAGCACCATCACTGCTGCCTCTGACTGAACCTCCCCACCCCACCACCGCCGCCTCTGTTGCATGTAAATCTGACTTCCTGATACATTTTCATTTTAGTTTTAATTGTCATGATATAAAATAATGGATGTGGGGGCCATTTGGTGGGCGTGATTCTTATTTTTTTTGGGGGGGGGGGGCAGCATTTCATTCTTGGACTCAGGCATCACAATGTCTAGGGCTAGCCCTGGGTCCACCAAAAACTCTTATTCCAAAACTGGTGGAACAGAAGTCGCTCTGTGTAGTTGAATGGTTTCCCCTTGTCTATCGTCCCAATCTGTTTTAGGGCAGATATGGTAGTCAAGCTCCTCCCACCAAACATGTCCTCTCTATGCCTTTAAAGTGGCTCCAAGGGCAGAAGTTTTCTTACCTTCATGCATTCTATGCATTAAGGCTAAACGCCTTACCCCCCAGCCCCCTCTTATACTTACCTGAGCCCAGTCTCATTTCAGCGATGTGCATGAGAGCGTTGGCTCTCCCTAGTCTCTCTTTCCCCATTGGCTCTAACACCAGAGGGAGCCACTGGCTCCTGCTGCTGTCAATTACAGCCAGCGAGCCAATGAGGAGAGAGCAAGGGGTGGGGCCTAGCTGATGTCAGTGTGTGAATGGACAATGTCCATTTATAGGAGCGCAGCTAGGGAGTGAGCCTGCTTGAGTTCCCCCATAGCTAGAAGCTTTCTTTTGGGGGCACTCAACAGTGGGGAGGAGCTAGGACCACTGGCAGGGGACCAAAAAGAAGAGGATTGGGGCTGCTCTGTGCAAAACCATTACACAGAGCAGGTAAGTATAACATGTTTGTTATTTAAAGAATAAAAGTCTTTAAAATCACTTTAAGTACAGGGATACAGAGAAATGGCAAGAATGTCCTACAAATAGAGTATGCTGGAAGTTTTTTGCATAGAAGTGAATGCCCTTCTACACGTTCTGCCAGTGCCACTGAAGTACACTACAAGCAGCCACTTTCTAAAGGCATGTCTGGCTATAGGTTGCTCAAGCACCAAGCACAGCATAGCGGGAAGGGATAGGGCTATCCCATATCACAAAACAGATACAAAACCTTACGGTGTCTCATATTCAGTGCTTATTTATTCTTAACAGTTTAATTCCTCACACCTCAAATCTGACCTGTTATAATTCTCCTGCAGTGTCTGTAAAGCAGAGCTCAGCATCAGATAGGGAGAGGCAGCACAAACAGCCGATCAGTTTGTGTGCTGACAATAAGTATGCTGATAGGAGGAGAAAACAGAGTGACAAAGAGAGTAGCCCATCACTGTGCTGCTTCTTTTTTCACTGTCGAGTCGAAGGCTGGGATGGCTCCAGAACAACCTGAGCTCAGATGAAGTAGGTTGAATGATGCTGGCATACTGAGGACAACTAAAAGGAAAAAGTACTGGGGAAATAAAAAAAAAATGCTTGGGCCCCCCTCCCCATGCAGTTTCGCTCTCCACCTGCTCTGAGACATACAATAAATAGCAGCTAGACTCAAAATCAGTTTACTGAATCAGATCAGGCAGCGATTGCGATTGGTTGCCAGAGGTTACAGTGTATCATTACCGCTCACTGACTGGTTGCTAGAGGTTACAGCACATGATTTCTGCTTGTTGATTGGTTGCTAGAGATTACTGTACATCAATACTGCTTACTGATTGGTTGCTACAGGTTACTGCACATCATTACTGCTTACTAATTGGTTGCTAGAGGTTACAGCACATCATCTCCTCACTGCCTGCACACCATGGACTGGGGAGGTGAGGGGACCCATTAATAGACAGAAAACTCCTAGGGATCCTAGAACTCCTGGGATCAGTGGCAGTGCTGGTGGGAGGGTGTGATCAATGGCAATGCTGATTTATTTTTTTACCGACTACCACTATAAAGAGGAGTTTCAACACTGGCCACCAATGTAATAGGGGTTTACACTGACCACAATTTAATAGAAGCATTCACAGTAACCACCAATGTAAAGAGGGATTTACACTGACCACCAATGTAAGGGGACATTCACACTGGCCACTAGTGTGAATGAAAGGATTCTACACCAAGCCCAATGTAATGAGAAGATTTACACTGACCACCAATGTAACTGAGACATTTAGCCTGCATTCACATTTGTGTGTGTCGGGAACGCATGCAATATCACTTTCCTGACACCACAGAAACGTGCTGCCCTTTAGCAGATACACAGCAGTGCCATTAATTGTTAATAACACCCTCATGCATCTGCTGACATGTGTCTTGGCACCGTGTGATTTTGAAAAAGGGTTTGGGACTTTCTTCCACATTTGTAGCGCATAGAGCAACCCATTGAAATGAATGGGCTGTCCTACACGTGACCTACATCTTTATCCACCCTGTCAGTACACCTTTGCATCCTAAAACCCCTGCTAACCTCTGCACCCCAAACCTCCCCCATCCTCTCCACTCCAATACCCCTCCCCTTTAACTCTACCTGCCTCCTCTGCTCATCTTTGCACCCACCTTCGTTACCTCCATACATCCACTCCTTGCTCACCTGTGCTTCCAAAACTGTAATTCCTTCTCTGCCTACCTCTGCACACCCACCCCCCCCCCCCCCCCCCCCCCCCCACTCATTTGCTTACCTTTGCAGAACAGGCTGATGTTAGGCTTAATGACCACAGTTGTAGGCAGGACTTTCAAGCATGCCCTTTATCACCCCAGTAGGCAGCATTCAGTATAGGTGATGGTGGATATGACCTCAGGGGAGCGTGATATACATATGAATACCGCCTCTATTTACATATGAATGCTGACGGTCCGCCGCTATTTACATATAGATGCAGCCACTATTTGCTTATCAATACAGGTATTTACATGTAAACACAGGGTCTGCAGGTGAGTCGTCTGTACACAACAATAGGGCAGAGCTGGGCAGCATTAGTAACAGAACTTCACACTGAGATATCAGGACACAGCACATGACTAAAACCTCAAGGGAGGAGGGGATTTAAACTGGGATAGTTGGCAATTATGAGGCAGCTGCTTTGGGCCCCCCACAACAATGACAGGGCCCAGGGCAGCTGCCCCTTTTTTTTCTCTGTCTTTATATTTGCTGCCGGCACGTTTTTTGACATTCTGGGAGTGCAAAGATGGGATGGGGGCCATCTACAAGCTGTTTGCCCTGAGCCCACCAAAGTTTTAAAAGGGTCCTGGTCTGACCCCATCCATAATCCAGCCACTTGTTTCACAATAAATGTGTATTGTGTCTCAGCACCACAGGGGGTTAATAGTCTCATCACTGTTTATAGGGCAATTAGTTCAGCAAATCATACTTCTCCTTAATAAATTAGGTTCTGGCATCTCTAGCCACAAAACTTTGAGAACACTAAAATAGGCCAAGCTGGGCCATGAATAATTAAAAAACATAAAACTGCTAATGGACCGCTGCCATGCTCAAACATGAAGTATTAACAATGTTAGGATTGTCAGCGTCCTATAATTATAAACCAGGTGCAATATATCATCATGTATCTCTTGCCAGTAATTGAACAACGGTATTGTAAGATGCTCTATTCTCAGCTGGAAGGCAAAGCACATAAACTAGGGGCATTGTAAAAAATCTATTGTAATATAAGCTGCTCCGACATTCTTTTGTTTTGTTTTTTCAGTTAATTTTTTGCTGTGCCCTGTTCTCTCTTTACTTCTTGCCAGGCAAAAGGGCGTGATAGGAAATCTGTACACAGCAAGGAGTATTCCCCCTTTAGACAGTCCCAGTGTAAAGAGTTAGCTTCATCTCTTGTTCTAGTGACAACTGTAATGCCCCATACACACGGTCGGATTTTGCGACGGAAAATGTCCTATCGGACAATGTTGTCGGAAATTCCGACCGTATGTAGGCTCCATCGGACTTTTTCTGTCGGATTTTCCGACGGACAAAGTTTTATCTCCTGCTCTCAAATTTTCCGACAACAAAGTCCTATCGGACTTTTTCCGATCATGTGTAGCGAATTCCGACGGACAAAGTGCCACGCATGCTCATATTACATTACAAGACCAAAGCTATTGGCTACTAGCCTCTACGTAGTCCCGTCGTAGGCAAAAAAAATTTCACCACGTTCAGGATGATCGGATTTTCCGACAACTTTGTCCGACCGTGTGTATGCAACACCAGTGTCGGACAAAATCCGTTGGAAAAAATCTGATGGATTTTGTGGTCGGATTTTCCTAAAGTGTGTACGAGGCATAAGACCCCTTTCACACCTAGGGTGTTTTGCAGGCGCTATAGCGTTTTGCAGGCGCTATAGCATTAGAAATAGTGCCTGCAATCCGCCCTCAAACTGCTGCTCCATTGTCTCCAGTGTGAAAGCCCAAGGGCTTTCACACTGGAGCGGTGCGCTGGCAGGACGACAGGAAAAGTCCTGCCAACAGCTTCTTTGGAGCGGTGAAGGAGCGGTGTGTTTACCCCGCTATCGGCCGTAATGCGCCTCAAATCCGACTGTAAAACGCCGCAAAAATAGCGGCATTTTACCCCCCGACGCTATGAGTGGCTTGGTGTGAAAATGTTGGATTTTTAATCACTTTGAGGTTGATTTACAAAAACTGGAAAGTGCAAAATCTGATTTGTATCAGCTTGTTCAATTAAGCTTTGACAAAAAGTCCTGGAAGCTGATTGGTTTCTATACAGAGCTGCAGTTTTAGAAAATCAACCCCTTTATGTCTTGGCCATAATGGTCACTGGGACAAACAGAGAGGACACATCACCCTCAGGCCTGGTTCACACTGGTGTGACAAGCTCTGACTTTGAAAGCAAAAGTTGCATGATATAGAAAAATCAATGTTTCCCTATGAAAGCCGTCTTAACTGGTCCGACTTGTGTCGGTCCGACTTTTGAAAAGGTTTCTGCACTATTTTGGTTCGACTTCAGCCCATTAAATTTAACGGAAGTCGCATTAAAGTCAGATCAACATCTTAAAGTGGAAGTAACCCCCCTATCGTTTTCAGCCAAGGAAGCTGTCATCTTTGCCTCTGTTTAATCTTCAACTGCCACGGTGCTGCACATGTGATCCGTTATGACACCAGCCATTGGATGGTTTGACTGTTTGGTTGAGAGCACAGCCAATGTGCAGTTAGCATTCCCGGCCTGCCTTTTTTTTTTAAACTGTTAAATCGATGGGTTTACTTCCGCTTTAACTGATCCAACTTGTAATATGCAACATGTCCTCAAAAGCATTGTTAGAAATGCAAAACCTATTGGAAAACGGTGTGGGGTCTCCCCCAAAATCCATACCAGGCCTTTCGGGTCTGGTATGGATTTTGAGGGAAAACCCCATGCCAAAATGTAAAATAAAAACAGAGTGTGGTCCCCCCAAAATCCATACCAGATCCTTATCCAAGCATCCTGGCTCCCGCTGTTCTGTCAGCTTTGGTGTCTGACAGTTCTTATATAACTATGGGGCGTGGCCATCTGGTGACGTCGCCCAAAGAACCGCCCCTTTTTTTACGTCACCTCCCGGGGCATGATGGGTCCGTGTTATGTCACCGCATGGCCAAGTCCCATCATTTTTTAAGAACTGTCAGACACCAGAGCTGACAGAATGGCAGAAGCCAGCGTTGTTGGAGGAAGCGTTTTTTTCATTTTCATCAGCTTGGCGGTGGCGATGGACATCGTGATTGACGTTGGAGCTACCACAGGGGACATTATTAATTTTTAATAAAGGACTTTTCAAAAACTGCCTTTTTCTTACACTACACTTTTTTTGGGGGTGAATAGGTAGGGGTACTAGATACCTCTTACTAATTCACATGGGGAGGGACCTGGGTCTGGGGGCACCCTTTCTGATAAGCCCCTTTGCCCACACACAACTACAGCCCAGGGTTGTGGGGAAGAGGCCCTTGTCCCCTATGTTGAGGGCATGTGGCCTGGCATGGTTCAGGAAGGGGGGGCTCGCGTCTCCGCCCCCCTTTCCTGGTCTGCCAGGCTGCATACTTGGATAAGGGTCTGGTATCGATTTTGGGGGACCCCATGCCGTTTTTTAGTTTTTTGCTGTGGGGTTTCCCCTTAAAATTCATAGCAGACACAAAGGGCCCAGTATGGATTTTGAAGAAATGGCAGCGTGAGATCCTGAGAATGAACAACTGAAAGGTGTTAAACTGCCCCCCAGCATCATCCCCCACTTCTCACAAACACGAAGGGGTTGCCACGAGGTAGACTGCCCTTTTTCAGAACGCCGAGGATAACCCCAAGCCGTTTTTTTTTGGTTTTTGGCGCAAGGTTTCCCCGCAAAACCCAAGCCACACGGATCAAAATCAGATCCCGTTCATTAAAGTCGCATGGAATTTCGGATCGATGTCGGACTAAAGTTGCACGTCTTTCATGTTGCACCAGTGTGAACTGGGCCTTATTGGGAAATAAACAGTAATCAAAATCTATCAGTGGTTTTCATTCTTCCCTACTACATCCACAACAAATATAAAAATGTGGGCCTGTTTCAAACTTTTATAGCTGTCATTCAACCCCCACAATACTCTAAGTGCCAAATGTCCAGCACTGAGACTTGTAATTCTGGCAATAGTACTGGCAGGTTTCCTCCATTCCATCAACTCTTTTAACTGAATGCAAAGCTTTCTGTGATTGGAGCAAAAAAACCTTGCATTCAGTGAAAAGAATACAAAGCTTTTTCTATATGGAGGAGATGTACAATGAGCAACCTGCTATGATCAATGTACTGCTGCCAGAACTGCAAGTCTCAGCACTGGGCTTTCCACACTTACAGTACGGTGGGGGCTGAATAAAGGTAACAATAATAGTGGGAGCTGAATAAAGGTAACAATAATAGTGGGGGCTGAATAAAGGTAACAATAATAGTGGGGGCTGAATAAAGGTAACAGAATTGAGAAGCAGCCAAATGTGGGACAGGCAGCAATTTATTTTTAAACAGCAAATAGCCCAAAATTGTTTGTTCCTGGCGGTCAGCTTTAATTTACAAAAAATTAGGGCTGTTACTGATTAAAATTTTCGTGATCGATTAATCGACTAATTTCGATTAATTATAACGCACAGTAAAGCCAGTTTATATAGTGAAATACAGTACTTACAACTCCGTCTGACTACTTACATCTTGAATTTTAAAAGCAGCGGCATCCCTGGTCATCTCACAGGTTTGCTAATCTGACAGAAGTTTGCTGCTTTTAAAATTCAACATCTAACCAGTCAGATGGAGTTCTAAATACTGTATTTCACTATAGAAAGTGACTTTACTGTTATAAATACGTCTAAAATGCAAAACTTCGTTGGGTGTAGCAACATGTGCGCCTTCCCTCCTTCTTAGTGTATCCTAACTGTGGACGAGTTTGGGGTGTAGCAAGATGGCGGCGAGGGAACGTCACTTCCGTAGCAAACTGCGATGGGTCGCCGAATATGTCGTTACAGAGGCACTTGGGGAAGGGGGAGGAGTCTGGTGACGTCGATGTCTGTTACGTCACCGGATCTCCGACAGAACTTCCTGAAGACGCGGAAGCTGGCGGAGAGATGAGTACCGATCAAAAGAATTTTGATCGATCAAAAAAATGTACGATTAATCGAGGAATTAATCTTTAAATTCCCTAGCGCTACAAAAAATACAACTTTTTATTTTATAGTGGCTTCTCAAAAAAAAAAAATTTAAAACTTTAGAAGTTGAACAAAAGGTTTAGTGTAGTATAACAATTGTGGTAGTTAAATGTTTTTTTTTTCTTATAGAAATCTATATATATCAGACCAATGAGGGGGACTGAAGAGGAAAGAGGGACAAGGGGATCTGGTTCCAAAGGAGAGATAAACTCCTACAAATGAGAGACAGTTGGGTTTTATGTGTTAATCATCATGGTCGGTGACAAACGTTACGTAGCCGGTACACAGGAGCTCACCATCCACCTGTAGTTTAGCACGCTATCACTCACAGCACTCATTTTTGTTACAGAGATGCTAAAAATATTGTCCATGTCCCATGGGGCAGTCTGTATTTTTGTTGGATAGCTGTTCTGTCTCTATTTTCGTAAGAAATCCTGACTCACTTCTGTAGTAATGCCTACGAACGCAGCTATTTCTGATGCCGAGATGATTATAGAAAGATGAGGGCTACGTGTGTAAACAAACCATTCACATCAGATGTGCTACGTACTCACGTATTCACGTCTTCGCAACTTCGCTTCCCACCACAGATCCAAGCCAGATGAGTGGGAAGTTAAATCCAAAACAAAAATCACTGAACTTCCCCTAACTAGATTACTCTGCAGAATCCAGTCATTAGAGTAACGCTCTGCACCTCGTGTCCCATCCATGGCAGCAATGAAATACCACACAAAACCAGTCCAGGCCAAAACCATGCGCCCTTATGATTACATATTCTGCATTCCTTCACCACTACAAGGGATCTAACAGAAGGATCTACGAGGCCAAAAGAGGACCTGCCCTGTCAGGTGTCTTCTGAAATGTGAGAACCTCTATTATTATGTTCTTATAATTACCGTATATACTAGAGTATAAGCCGAGTATATTCATTTTTTTTGTGCTGAAAGTGCCCCCTCAGCTTATACTCGACTCAAGCACTTTTCTGCAGCAGAGAATTAAATTTTCCGACCCGAATTTAGGGCCCCGTTTCTCGGGGCTACTTGGTGCTAGGAACCCCAAATTTGGTATGCCAACCCACTACAACACATCCAAATTTGGGTTCCTAGCACTAAGTGACCCTGAGATACGGGGCCCCAAGTTTAGGTTGAAAAATGTCATTCTCTGCTGCAGAAAAGTGCTTGACATTTTCCGACCCGACTTTGGGGCCCCGTATCTCTGGCCACTTGGTGCTAGTAACCCCAATATGTGTAAACCCAGTGGAAATAGCACTACAACATTTCCAAATTGGGGGTTCCTAGCACCAAGTGGCCCCGAGATACGGGGCCCCAAAGTCGGTCAACTGTGTCCATCTGCAGCAGTCATTTTGGGATCCTTTGGGTCCAGAGACCCCAAATTTTGGCTGCAGCTAGGGGGCATCTAGGAACCCTTAACTACCAAGTTTGAAGTTCAGAGGACCTATGGCTGCAAATGGGCACAGTGAGGCATGCAAATGGGCAGTGAGGCAGCAAATGGGCATTGTTGACCCTCTTTTCCACTTACAGTAGCTGCGCATTTCTCACCCTAGGCTTATAGTTTTCATAGTTTTCATAGTTAGTAAGGTTGAATAAAGACGCCAGTCCATCCAGTTCAACCCGAGTGAGTGTCTACAATTGTCCCTATCCCCATACATTGCACACTCACATCGGTCCCTACCCTTAAGGAGCCCAGAATCCAAGGTCCCCATTCATATACTAGGGCCAATTTTTGGACAGAAGCCAATTAACCTACCAGCATGTCTTTGGATTTTACTCGAGTCAATACGTTTTCCCAGTTTTTTGTGGTAAAATTAGGTGCCTCGGCTTATATTCATGTCGGCTTATACTCGATTATATATGGTATTATAAGCATAATAATAAATGCATAAGCATTGAGGTTACACTAGGAAAGCTTGTGTTCAATCATTGCAGAGATTTTATTACTCCATCTACATTTTCCTGAAAAAGACAAGCAGCGAATCTGTCTAAGAAGAATTCGTCATTTCTATAACTCCCGATGATGACCGTCAAAGAAAACCTAATAACACAGGGACAAAAAACCTCTATTAATAGGGATAAGACTGTCGTCTTATTTTTAGTTATTAAAAAATAGAAGAAGAATCTGATTCACAGCTAGTGCAAAACCTAATTCTAACCAATTCCTTCAATTTGACAGCTATGACATAGAAGACTGGATGATACAAAAGTCATGCTTGCCACTGCCTGCGGTGGTTTAAACATACAGAATGTCAATCTATGTCAGCCCGATGGGGGGAGGGGCCATAGGATAATTGAGCGAGTTAAAATTAACAGTGAGAGCTCAGGTACAGAATGAAATGTGAGGACGACCAACATAGAATGAGATAATTGATAAATGAAGCCTGTCACAGCACAACATCCTGTACTGTACAAACGCGTGCAAAGCGTTTATTTATAGACGTGTGTCACTTCTATACGACAGCGAGGAGGATCTGCCGTACTCTGAAGACAAGTGCCAATTATCAATGCATCAGAAAACATACAATAAATGATAAATATAAAAATAAAAATAAATAAATCATATTTTATTATTGTTGTGTGTAATCTATACCGGCATGAGCCATACAATCATTGGAACAAATCTTCAATAAAATAGCGTAAGATAATGTAGCCTCTGCTGTAAACGGCAGGTAGGTGGCACATAGCCTAAAGGGCTCGTTTACACCTCTGCTTTGCAGTAATGCCATGTGTGGGAATCATTTCAATGAGCCCCAGTAAAATAATTGGAGATTATTGAGGGTACCAAAGCCTCACCGACAATGGGAATGTCCAAAGACCTTGCGCTTCTAGAGGCTGAACTCCAGGCAAACAGATAAAGGGTTAGTTCTCCTTTTCTGAAAAAATGAAAAAGGAACTAACACCCTCTCGGTACCCCTAGTACCCACTCTGTTTACATCCTTGGGTGATGAGCTGTCAGTACCCATGCAGCCGGTGTGGTGGTCCGGGAATTTGAAATCCCCCGCTCTTCTCTGCTTCTTTCTACAGCGGATCAGAGCGATTTTCTGTGCCAGCACTGACCAATCAGATTCAGAAAGAAAATAAAGAAGAGCAGGGATTTCTAATCTCTGAATGAATGAATGAATGAATGACTTGTATAGCGCAACCTATGCGAACTGAATCGCCTCAGGGCGCTTTTTGCCACTGGTGTCCATCTGTGGTATAGTGCGGTCCTTGCCCTGTGGGGTCCTGACACGCTTACAAACACATACACATACAACATACACATATTTGGCCAATTTTATCGACAGGATCTAATTAACCTACCAGCATGTCTTTGGAGTGTGGGAGGAAACCGGAGTACCCGGAGGAAACCCACGCAAGCACAGGGAGAACATGCAAACTCCAGGCAGAAGGTGTCATGGTCTCTGTACTGCTTCATCAACTGCATGAGCACTGACAGCTCAGCATCCCCGGAGGTAGGTACAGCACTGACAGCTCAGCATCCCCGGAGGTAGGTACAGCACTGACAGCTCAGCATCCCCGGAGGTAGGTACAGCACTGACAGCTCAGCATCCCAGAGGTAGGTACAGCACTGACAGCTCAGCATCCCCGGAGGTAGGTGGGCACAGCATCCCCAGAGGTAGGTACAGCACTGACAGCACAGCATCCCCAGAGGTAGGTACATCACTGACAGCTCAGCATCCCCAGAGGTAGGTACATCACTGACAGCTCAGCATCCCCAGAGGTAGGTACATCACTGACAGCTCAGCATCCCCAGATTACTGTATAAATGTCACTGGCAAGGAAGGGATTATCACTAGGGGGCGATCAAGGGGTTAAGTGTGTTCCCTCATGTGTGTTCTAACTGTAGGGGGGATGGGACTGCCTGGAGCAGTAGACCGATTGCTGTTTGTAATCTTTACGAGCAGCAGATCTGTCTCTCCTCCCCTGACAGAAAGTAGATCTGTCTGTTTACATTAATAGATCTGCATTCTGTCTCTGTCAGGAGCGATCGTGGGTGGCTGGCGGGCATCGCGAACGCTGGCCACACGAATCGGATCCGTCGTCGCGGGCTTGCACCCCCTAGAGCTCTTAAAGCGGCCGGCGCACCATGACGGTGATTCGCCCAGGGGAGCCAACCTGCCGTAGTATAACTGCGGCGGCTGGTCCTTATGTGGTTAAAAATGCAGTGGACGGCATCTGGTGTGAACCAGCCCTTAAGGAATACGGTAGTGTCATCTCTCCACCTCTGGCCTGTTGATTGGACAGTGCAGAATAAGCAGGAAAATTACAAAGTAATTTCTTCACTCACTCTGCCTCCTCCACTCATTGGCATGTTCCCTCTCAGTACATTTGCATGCGGCACACTTGACTGGCAAGGTTGAAAGGTTAAATTCAGGTACTTACATTAGTTGAACTTAAGAAATAGATTTAATGAATACAGATTTTAATTAATTTGTGATTTCAATTGAGTTCAGCTTTAAAAGTGAAACACAAGGGGCATGGTTACCTATGCCTTATCAATCAGCATTGTAGGAATATCTCATGTCTCAAAATTCATCTCATTTATCACAATTCTGAATTAAAGACCATTTGCATTTCTCTTGAGCAGTTCCGGAACCTCCTGCAATGAATGTATGTAATGGCAAAGCGTGCTGGGGTGTGCAGGAAGGTCTATTGATGCTTGCTGCTGGGGGATCTATTGTCACTGGTGGGGATCTATTTTTGCGTGGAGGTCTATTGTTGCTGGGTAGATCTATTGTTGCTAGTGGGGGGGGGGGTCTTATGTTTCTGGGGGGATCTACTGTTGAGGGAGAGGTCTATTGTTGCTGCCTCCTAGAGGGTCTATTGACGTAGCCTGCTGGGACATCTGTTTTTGCTGCCGGGGCTCTATTGTTACTGGGGTGGTATTTTGTTGCGGGGGTCTTCTATTGTTGCGTGGGGGCTCTATTTTTGCTGCGGTAGGGTCGATTGTTGCTGCGGTAGGGTCGATTCTTGCTGCGGTAGGGTCGATTGTTGCTCACTGCAGGGAATCTTTTTTACTGTCTTATCATTAACAAATTCCGTGCAAATCACTTAGTAGCAAAAATGATACTTGGTTCTGCATTTTCGAAAATGGGCAGCACTGGGAGGTCAGTAGGAGGTGGAACCAAGGAACGGTGCTCAGGGGTGGGTAGGGAGCAGAAACGAAGGGTGAAGGTCGGGAGTTCCTGCACCTATTCTCTGAGAAAAAAAGCCCTGCTCTTGAGCAACTAATGAGGTGCTTTCTTTCATTCTCCAACTGTAATTTTCCACCTAAAAAACAAATTGGCTGCTATAAGGCAACACAGACAGTTCTTTGTTCAGCCACTTTTGCAATGGAGACAGACTAGCACTTTTTACTGCAAAAATGCAAGTGCTTTGAGAAGGCCACATAATACATTTGGTCTCCTCCAATACTTCAATCAGCACCACCCACACAAAGTATGCCCGAGACTCCTAATTGTTAAGGATATGTTTGAAATCATCTGGATAAGAAAGTCTGGTGATAAAAACATTCTTCGAACATTCTGCAACTAAGCAAGCTCAGAGCCATCAGAAGTGATAATGACCATATGGCTTCGTGAAATGAAAAGACTGAGAAAAATGTTATGAAATCTTTTTAGGTCCCATTCACACCTTTCCAATTCGGTGGAAAGAAATACACAAAGGATGGATTTCAAGCTTCAAGAGTTACTTATTTACATGTATTGTTCAAAAATATTTCTCAGCATTGTACAAAATGCCGGAAAAATGGCAATAATAATAATAAGGTCCCTTTAACACGGGGGGGGACTCCGGTTTGATCAGCAGGGGATCTATCCTTTGGTCCCCTGTTGATTGGAGCAGAGCAGACTGATGGCAGGTCCATGTCCACTCAGTTCCTGTAGAGTGGATACCGTCAGACCCTGCTTTGCTCTATGACCAGCTGGTGTACTGCCGAATACTGTCCCCCGTCGGATAGTGTCCGCCCTGTACTGCGCTTGCGCAATACGGAGGACAAGGAGATGCCGAAAGTCTCCGAAGATGAACGGTGACTGCGCACTGAGTGCACATTTAAGCCCCACCATCCAAGTGGACATGGAGTTAGAATAAAAAATTGCAGAGCGAAGCGAGGCCATGCCCGAAGAGTGGCGAGGGGCCCTGTTACTAAGTGCTCTTTTACATAATCTACCGTATGTCCACTTGCATGGTGGGGCTTGAACCTGGCCTCAGGGCACAAGGTACTAGCAAAGTGCGCAGGCGCCGTTCATCTTCGGAGACTTTCAGAGTCTCCTTGTCCTCCGTACTGCGCAAGCGCTGCGCCTTATTTCCTGTTCCTTTGCATGTTTGTCACACTTAAGTGTTTCGGAACATCAAACCAATTTAAACAATAGTCAAGGACAACACAAGTAAACACAAAATGCAATTTGTAAATGAAGGTGTTTATTATTAAAGGTGAAAAAAAATCCAAACCATCATGGCCCAATAGTGCTTATAGCATAAAAACCATAAGCCTTTATCTGGTTATGAAGGGAAATGTACAGTGAATGTCGTTAGCGGGCACGTCCACCCTGATGCTCGGCTATTTGTAATTCTTAATTTTTACAAATGTCATTCTTAACATGCAGGCCAATGTATGAAGATCAGGCAGGGTACACAGTGTAGCCATTAGTGCATTTAATATTTATGGACTCAGGAATATGAAGAAAAATGACACAAATAAAAATACTTTTACTTAGATGAAAGCATTTTATCCTGGTAACAAGAATAAATGAGGCGATCCTGAGCAGTCGTCTTGCAGGGCACAGCGGCACTACAGCCAGTCTCTGCAGTATTACGCTCAATAAATTGATTGTGTAATGAAGGTTGTCTGCATGAGATGTCGCCCAACCTTTTAAATGAACAATACAATAAAATGCTGGTTTATTATATAATGTGAGCTATCATGTGGTGAATTACTCTTGTTACCAACTCCAATCACTTCTGGGTTTACGGGTCATACCTAAGGCCCCGTTCACACCATGCGATTTTCAAAACAAGATTCTCACGCGACTCTGCGTCCTGCATGCGATTTTTAAAGGCGTGGTTTGCCACAAATGATTGCATCACGTTTGGGGCGCCATTGAAGGATAACGGGACTCAAATGTGCGCAAAGCGCTTTGCACGAACCTGCTCATTGGCTGTGTCCAATCACACACAGAGTTCTGTGTTTACAAACACACAGAACTCTGTGTACAGAGAACAGCAATCTGGCTGTTTCTTCTTCCTGAAAAGCAGGGAGAAAAAACAGCCAGAGCAGTAAGTAAAAGCAACACACATTACATTTGTTGGGCACACAGTTAGCCCCTTGATTTTCCCTTGATGTTAAAGCGGGGTTCCACTGCCTAAATATATGTATATATTTTTTTTGGTACAATGAAGAACATTACGTTTTTAAATGTTAGTACTCACTTGCTGCATTTTTTAAGTCATTCCGATGTGAGTTTTCTCTGTAAAAAACAAATTAGATTCCTTCTTGGCAGGTGTCATCTTGCCTGTGGGCATGTGAAGCCCACAGGCATCCTCTTCCTGGATACAGTGTCTTTGATGTACCAAGATGCACTGCACGTTGTATTAGGAGGGTACAGTATAGGGGAGTGGACAGTACAGGGCGCAGGAGGGAACATGTACACCTGGGGGGGGCAGGTAAGTGGACAGAACAGTCACACACGGAACATCAAACCAAGTACAGGGGGCAGGCTGTCATTTAATATTTATGGACTCAGGAATATGAAGAAAAATGACACAAATAAAATACTTTTAGAAAGAGCACTACAGCCAAGGAAGGAAAGAAAGACAGTCATACCTAAGGCCCCGTTCACACCATGCGATTTTCAAAACAAGAAAGTCCAATGAGCTGGTCTGTTACCTGAAAGGAAGCTCCTGCTTCTTTTCAAAATCACGTTTGGGGCGCCATTGAAGGATAACGGGACTCAAATGTGCGCAAAGCGCTTTGCACGAACCTGCTCATTGGCTGTGTCCAATCACACACAGAGTTCTGTGGAAGAGAACAGCAATCTGGCTGTTTCTTCTTCCTGAAAAGCAGGGAGAAAAAACAGCCAGAGCAGTAAGTAAAAGCAACACACATTACATTTGTTGGGCACACAGTTAGCCCCTTGATTTTCCCTTGATGTTAAAGCGGGGTTCCACTGCCTAAATATATGTATATATTTTTTTTTGGTACAATGAAGAACATTACGTTTTTAAATGTTAGTACTCACTTGCTGCATTTTTTAAGTCATTCCGTGGCAGGTGTCATCTTGCCTGTGGGCATGTGAAGCCCACAGGCATCCTCTTCCTGGATACAGTGTCTTTGATGTACCAAGATGCACTGCACGTTGTATTCCGATCTCGCGCATTCACAGTAAATAGAATTAGGAGCGCCGTCAACAGGTCAGGTTGCCATCGAAACAGGCGGCGGCGTCTGAAGTCCCACCTCGTTGAGATGGCAACCTAGCTTATCAGGTACTAAAAGAACTCGCCAGGCCGCCGCACTGACTCCTGGGAACTATGACACAAGCTTCCAGGAGACAGTGCGGATAGAGGATATTGCAAAATAGCCGCAATATCCCCGCAATCCCATACACAGGAAGTACAGCAGGTCAACAGAAAATAAAAGGTACTGTAAAAAAAAAAAAAAAAATACCGTTTGGGATAGATGAAATGTATTAAATCCATTTTAGATAATATGTGAAAATCGGGTGGAGCTCCGCTTTAACCCAATTCCAGTCAGTGTCATTAGTACAGTGTCAGTGTTCATTATTAACACTGTTCATTGTATTAATGCACTTGCCGACTGTATAACTTACATATATAGCGGCAAGGCAGCTATGTGCTTGATATGCTATACAGCAGAAAGTAAAAAATATTGTTTCGTTCTTTTCAAAATTGTCGGTCTTTTTTTGTGTTTTGTGGAAAAATAAAAAAGACGCAGAGTCGATCAAATACCACGAAAAGAGAGCTCTATTTGTAGGAAAAAGGGACATCAAATTTATTTAGGTACAGTGTCAAATGACCGCGCAACTGTCAGTTAAAGCAACGCAGTGCCGTATCGAAAAAAATGGCCTGGTCGTGTATATCTTCCTGAGGTCAATAGTTAATGTCACTAGCGACGTCAGTGACAGTTAGTGACCCTCCCAGCCAGTGTCTGTTAGTGCCATATTGCCCGCCACACTATTACATTCACACTATAAGTCACTGATCACTACCATTACCAGTATAGCATCAAAGCTGCATCAATTCCAGCATATATACCATAGTTTCTAGACCAGTGATGGCGAACCTTGACACCCAAGATGTTTTGGAACTACATTTCCCATGATGCTCAACTACACTGCAGAGTGCACGAGCATCATGGAAAATGTAGTTCCAAAACATCTGGGGTGCCAAGGTACACCATCACTGAAATCTAGACACTATAAAGGCCCATACACACGATCAAACTTTTTGACAACAAACATACAAATTAGCTGTTTTAAGGCAACATCCGACCGTATGTACGCTCCATCGGACAAACTTTTTCGGTTTTCATCTGACTTTTTTTGGCTGTGCGAACGGACAAACTTTCCGGCAACAAAAGTCCGATCGTGTGTACAGAAAACCATAGGACAAAGTACAAACACGCACACTCAGAACCAATGCAAAAGATCAGACAACAATACAGAAGTTGACCAAAGGTGGCGGTAAAGAGCAGAAAAAACACGTGATTTGGTGAAAGTTGGCTGAAAAAGTCCTGCCGTGTGTATGCAATACAAGTTCAGGGCCGACGCCCTTTGTACAAAAATCCACGGGAAAGTTTGTACAAAGTCCGATCGTGTGTATGAGGCTTTAATTTCACACAAACACACTTATTGGGATTTTTTTTTAATACAGACATCTAGCAAAATACATTTTGTCCTGTATTTATGAAGAATTTTAATTTTTTTTATTGGATATGTTTTATAAACAGGAAGAAAAATAAGTATATGATTTAAAATTTTGACCACAGATATACTTTATTATCCTTTAATATTCCTGCTATGAAGGTCCTTGTTTTTAGCAGTAGTGTTAAGGTTGGGAAATGTCTCCTAATCGTTCCCCCTGTGTTCTCAACCCTATCATGTGGTCTTCCAGCGCAAACTACAAGTGGTCATGCTGCCACATTGAGCAGCCATGGTCCACTGTTGTCACCATCAGGAAACACACCTTGAGCACTGGTATGGTATTGATTAAACTTATCAAGAGGGGCTGCTCTAATATCCTGTTCTTCTCCGAGACTGCTTAGTTGCCCAGAGATGTCAAAGTTAAGGCCCGTACACACGATCGGACTTTTTGACAACCAACATGCAAATTAGCTGTTTTGGACCAACATCCGACCGTGTGTACGCTCCATTGGACCAACTTTTTCCAGGTTTCATCTGACTTTTGTTGGCTGTGCGAACGGACCAACTTTCTGCCAACAAAAGTCAGATGGACCAAAGTCCGACCGTGTGTACACAAAACCAACGGACTTTTGTACAAACCAATGCAGAACCAATGCAAAAGATCAGACAACAATACAGAAGTTGACCAAAGGTGGCGGTAAAGAGCAGAAAAACCACGTGATTTTGTGAAAGTTGGCTGAAAAAGTCCTGCCGTGTGTATGCAATACCAACTTGGGGCCAACGCCCTTTGGACAAAAATCCACAGGAAAGTTGGTCCACGGTCCGATCGTGTGTATGAGGCTTAACAGATATCTCTACTGGGCAATGCCACTGCCTAAGAGGTGTGAAGGCTTCTAGGAGGTAAAATATCATGTGTAATTTAAAGGGCAAAAATAGTTAAAGGAGAAGTACAGTCAAAGCTTGTTTGGCTGTACTTCTCCTATAGATCACAGGAGTGCAGTAACCTCTGCGCTCCTCTGACCCTTTTTGGCAGAGAGCGGGCTGTCGGCTGACGTCACAGGACCAGTTCTGGGTCAGGCTAGATCGCGACAATAGAGTCGGGATCCACCCACATGCCTGGACCGGCATGCGACTCAGCCTCTCAGCAAGCCGTTGAGAGCCTGAGCCGGCCACTTCGGCCCCCTTCATAGCCCAGCACTCCAGTGAGCTCATTTTTATTTTTATGGAGTAGGGAAGGTTTAGAACCTCTGTAACTTTTTATTACATTTTTATTGCTTTCTGTGTCTCACTGGGGAGAGTTACCCCCTCTATCTGTCCTGTCAGCCACAACTATCTATGAGTGAGGCGATGTGGATTCTTACCACCCAATGGTTTTGGTATTAGATATATCCATGTTCTACCAGCCTCAGTGTAGTACAATATTAGCCTGTTATTCCATGTCACTCACTTGCATTCCATTTTTTAACTCATGAAATTGGGACATACTGTAGTATCTGCTTCCTGACTGTAAGAACAGCCAAATTCATTAAATAATAATGGTGTTGCTTGTGCCTTCATAATCAGCTCTCAGATGCAGATCATCAATTAGGATTATGCAACAAACCCCAAAATCCCAAGACTGCTAATGTGATTAGGACCTGGAGCTGACTCTAAAGTAACCAGTACACTTATGCCGCGTACACCCGGTCGGAATTCACGTCGGAAAAAGCTCTGATGGTTTTCCCGTCGGAATTCCGACGGAATTTCACTCAAACTGTCTTGCCTACACACGGTCACACCAAATTCCGACGGTCAATAACACCGCGGCATACAACACGTTCACCGGCACTATAAAAGGTAAGTTTAATACTTCTGAGCATGCGTCAAATTGTTTCCGAGCATGCGTCGGAATTTTGCGTGTCGGAATTGCATACACACGATCAGAAACTCTGATAGAAAGGTTTTCCGTCGGAAAAATTAAGAACAGGTTCTCAATCCAAAGTCCGTCGGAAATTCCGACAGAAAAAGACCGATGGGCATACACACGGTCGGAAAATCCGATGAAAAGCTCCCATCGGAAATTCCGACCGTGTACGCGGCATTAGAGGTTCTAAATGTTAAACAAAAAAAAAATATTTACAAAAGTTGGAAATAGTCCAGACTACATGAGGGTCTATAACGAACAAGAAAGCTAATGTGTAAATGCAGAAAGAAGCACACAGCCCTTAATGCACGGGCGCCACCCCCTCTCTCCTGCCACCCTGCCTCTAGCACAAATAGATAGATTCATGCATGCATGAATCTATCTATGGCTGCTACTGCTACCCCCTATTCAGGCGCTCGGTCCCTTTTCGGGTGCAGGGCGCCTGAATTACAGCGGTGGGGGGGGGGGGGGGGGGGGGTTTTGAAGCACCTGATTAGAGCCATAGGCTCTAATAGGCGTCAAAAAAGGTGACCTGCGAGCGCCATGCTGGGCGCTCGCAGGTCACTCAGCTGTGTTAGAAAAGTGAATGAATATTCGCTTTCCTAACACTAAACCGCCTCTCAGGTGCTCGGATCTGTTACCTGTCACCTGATTGGCTGAAAAACAGGCGCTGTGATTGGACGCCAGGTGTACAATCATAGCAGAGGACAGGAAGAGAGGACGGGAGAAGACATTGAGGAGCATTGAGGAGCTGTCCCACGAGACAGGTAAGTGCAGACAGCGGGCCGGCGGGGGGCACACTAGCAGCATTTGATATGGCACAGTGGCTGCGTTTGATGGGGCACAGGGGCGGCAATTGATGGGCACAGGGGCGGCAATTGATGGGCACAGTGGCGGCAATTGATGGGCACAGTGGCTGTGTTTGATGGCACAGTGGCTGAGTTTGATGGCACAGTGGCGGCAATTGATGGGCACAGTGGCTGCATTTTATGGGGCACAGTGGCTGTGATTGATGGTACAGTGAGGCTGCAATTCATGGGCACACTATCTGTGATTGATGGCACAGTGAGGCTTTTTTTTTTTTCAGTATTTTTTAGTTTGTTTGCGCCCCCCCCCCCCCAAAGATTTTGAGCACCAGCCGCCACTGCACACAGCCAAAGGAGAAACTGCGGGGAAAGAGCACTTAGGAATAATAACACGAGATTAGTGTGAACCTGAACATTTTTATACAGGCAGACTTATGGTAGCTTTTCTGCTTCATCTGTTTTTTATATATGTAAATATACTGCAAGTGCCTAGTCATAGATATCCATCCATTTTCTAAAGGGGTGCCACTACATTGCTAAAAATTCTGGGCAGTCCTTGGGAAACCTTAAAGTGGAACTTCACTCTCTAAATCAACATTGATTATTTTTAATCTTAATGCTGCTAGTATTAGTAAATAGATAGGAAAGTACAATATTTACTTGTTTTCATTTTTTTTTTTTTTACATTTCTTCAGTTACTTCCTGGATTCTTTGCCTAGGCATACAATGTCATACATCCCAGGAGTCTTCAGGAGGAGAGAAGAAGAGGAGGGGTTTTCTCAGCTAAGCACACTCTCCTGTATGCATGCTTTAGCTAAGGGCAGATGGACTCCAAGGAAGTAAATGCTTTCAAAGTGATTTCTCAACAAAATAAAGCATGGAGACATGGATGGATGGGGGAGTTTGCTTTGAATTTTAAAAATGAATTCAATAGTGTTTATGGTTTGTGGTGCTCAGATGCAGTGATGATCTGCTTTAAAAGTAGCTGCACACATCCCATATTGAAGAACAGTTCAAGAAGTCCAGTATCTACTCGAGTATAAGCCGACCTGAATATAAGCCGAGGCACCTAATCTTACCACAAAAAACTGGGAAAACGTATTGACTCGAGTATAAGCCTAGGGTGAGAAATGCGCAGCTACTGTAAGTGGAAAGAGGGTCAACAATGCCCATTTGCAGCCTCACTGTGCCCATTTGCATGCCTTACTGGGCCCATTTGCAGCCATAGGTCCCCCGAACTTCAAACTTGTTAGTTAAGAGTTCCTAGATGCCCCCTAGCTGCCAAAATTTGGGGTCTCTGTACCCAAAGGGTCCCGAAATGGCATTGCTGCAGATGGACACAGTTAACCGAATTTGGGGCCCTGTATCTCGGGGCCCTGTATCTCGGGGCCACTTGGTGCTAGGAACCCCTAATGGAGATACGAGGCCCCAAAGTCGGGTTGGAAAATGTCATTCTCTCCTGCAGAAAAGTGCTTGACTCGAGTATAAGCCGAGGGGGGCATTTTCAAAAATGTGCTGAAAAACTCGGCTTATACTCGAGTATATACGTTATCAATTGCCCTCATTTACCAAGATCTGGAGCAACTCCACTTGCAGAGTGCACAGTCTATTTGCCTTTAGTAAATCAACCCAACAGTGTGGGGAGGAGACGCTGAGTGCCCATTTTATGCCAGTAAACCTAGAGCTGACAACCAGAAGAGTAGAGATACTAATGTTAGACCCATTGTAGGCACTTCTAGCTGTAGACACGGGTCAGCATGGGCACCGGTCTTCAACTACGCAGCTCCAAACACAACAAACTGCAAAACCCATTTTTTCTGCTTCCAACACATCAACTTCAGGAATAACAAGTTTACTTGCTGCCTAAGATATCCCACAGTTTCAAATGCCATGGTAATGAGATATTCAATTATTATTCAATGTGGTCATACATTTATGGCTGATGGGTGTATATTTATATATTTGCACACCCAGTTTCATAGTCTAACATACAGCTAAACCGTGTCCTGGTTTCATAGCAGAATATTGGTTTGGTTCTATCCAGGTCTTTGAAACTCCTGCAGCATAATTTAGGCTTACAGATCAATGGCATGCCTCACTTCAAAAGTCACTGAATTGCATAATCAGCTTATACACTTAAAATGCACGGCATAAACCCTTGTTTCCTCAGAAGGCACAGCTATATCCAGGTAGTTTAAATATAGAAAGATTGGCCATGACCGACTCGAGAACCTTTATAAATGATAAAATGAATGTACAGTTGGGGTGAATATTCTGGGTTACAGAGGATCAGAATTGAAAGGAAACCTGTAGAGAGAGGCGGCTGCCATTGCCTGGCTATATCTGACCTCACCAACCTAGAACAAGTATGCAGATCAGAAAGTCAGAGAAGAAGTCAGAACTCTTGGTTTGCGTTTGTGCTCAGAAATGGTTGAAACCACTGGAACTGCATGAAAGCCAGGGAACTGGCATTTTCAGGATGACATCAGTGGCAGTCTCTGTATTCTTTCACTGCAGGTTTTGTGGAAAAGACTATAATTTCCAGCATGCACACACATACCATAACACATTCAGGGTCATGTATTAAAAGTGTCAGGTCATCCAAACCAGACATTCACTACACAGAGCGGACCTAGGTACAACTCTTTATTCATTTGAGTGCCCATCTACACCTTAAAGTGGTTGTAAACCCACTTTGAGAAAAAAAAACAAAAAAAAAACTAACACCTGCAAGACAAAGGCATAGCATACTAACTCGTTATGTAATACTCACCTGATATCAAAGCCCTTGCTGCGGTGCCCATACATAGCACCGGTCAGCGACATCACTCCCGGAGGTCACTTCCGGGTATCGCAGCTCCGGTGCTGTGATTGGCCTGGAGCCGCAATGACGTCACTGCCGCGCATGCGCGCGGTAATGGCACATTCACTGAAGCAACAGCTTCGTACCTGGGGGGTGTGCATAGTATGCCTGTAAAGTGGCGCATTTTTCCCATGTTTACAACAGTCCCTGCACAAAATTACATTTCTAAAGGACAAAAAGTCATTTAAAAGTACTCGCGGCTATAATGAATTGTCGGTCCCGGCAATACACATAAAAGTCATTGAAAAAAACGGCATGGGATTCCCCCACAGTCCATTACCAGGTCTTTGGGTCTGGTATGAATATTAAGGGGAACCCCGAACCAAAATAAAAATAAAAAAATTGCGTAGGGGTCCCCCCAAATTCCATACCAGGCCCTTCAGGTATTGGTATGGATATAAAGGGGAACCCTGTGCCAAAATAAAAAAAAAGGCATGGGAGTCCCCCTCAAAATCCATACCAGACCCTTCAGGTCTGGTATGGATTTTAAGGGGAACACCGTGCCAAAATTAAAAAAAAAATGGCGTAGGGGTCCCCCCAAAAATCCATACCAGACCCTTATCCGAGCACGCAACCTGGCAGGCTGCAGGAAAAATGGGGGGACAAGAGAGTGCCCCACCTCCTGAACCGTACCAGGCCACATGCCCTCAACATGGGGCAGGTGCTTTGGGGTAGCCCCCCAAAGCACCTTGTCTCCATGTTGATGGGGACAAGGGCCTCATCCCCACAACCCTTGCCCGGTGGTTGTGGGGGTCTGCGGGCAGGGGGCTTATTGGAACCTGGAAGCCCCCTTTAACAAGGGGACCCAAAGATCCCAGCTTCCCCCATGTGTGAAATGGTAACGGGGTACAAATGTACCCCTACCATTTCACAAAAAAAGTTTGAAAATTGTAAAAATAACATAACACGGCTTGGGACAATTAGCACTTTTGATTCCTCCCATTTTTTATTATTCTGTCCCAGTTTCCACCCTGTAAGTTCTGTGTGATAACTGCTTGCTTAAAGTAAACCTGTCATAAGCCTGGGCCATGGGAAGGTAAAGATCCCACGCAATGCAGGAGTTATAGGCCGATCGCTCTCTTAAACACAGATTTGAAACTTTTCACTAAAATTATTGCGACACGCATGCAAGAACATCTGTCCTCCCTGATACATTTGGAGGGAGGGAGGCATGGGACAATACTATAAAGGCTTTGAATCTAATTAATTTAGCAAATACATCCAAGACCGTATGTGTGTTTTTAGGAACAGACGCAGAGAAAGCCTTCGACAGAGTAAATTGGAAGTTTATATTTTCAGTACTACGACACGTGGGGTTGGGAGACAATATGTTAAGATGGATTAGGAGTATATACACACTCCCATCCGCACAGGTTAAGGTAAACTGAATTTTATCCCACCCATTTATGGTTAAGATTCGGGCAAATCCAGATATACAGGGAGTGAAAGTAGGGAGTGTCCAACATAAGATCTCAGCATATGCAGATGACATGCTTTTTTCACTAGTAAACCCAATGATATCCCTCCCCAATCTTTTTCAGGAAATAGAGGAATATGGTTTTCTATCACAATAAAAATCGCTGATCGCCGCCATTACTAGTAAAAAAAAAAATATTAATAAAAATGCTATAAAACGATCCCCTATTTTGTAAACGCTATAACTTTTGCGCAAACTAATCAATAAATCGCTAATTGCGATTTTTTTTACCAAAATTATGTAGAAGAATACGTATCGGCCTAAACTGAGGAAAAAAAATGTTTTTTTATATATTTTTTGGGGATAGTTATTATAGCAAAAAGTAAAAAATATTGCATTTTTTTCAAAATTGTCGCTCTATTTTTGTTTATAGCGCAAAAAATAAAAACCGCAGGGACGATCAAATACCACCAAAAGAAAGCTCTATTTGTGGGGAAAAAAAGGACGCCAATTTTGTTTGGGAGCCACGTCGCACGACCGCGCAATTGTCAGTTAAAGCGACGCAGTGTGGAATCGCAAAAAGGGGCCTGGTCCTTTAGCTGCAAATTGGTCCGGGGCTGAAGTGGTTAAGATTAACTTTACCAAGTCAGAGGCAATGGGAATAGCCGTCCCTAATACTTTGATAAAAACATTCAAATCTAGCTATAAATTTAAATGGACAGATCAAGCATTGAAATACCTGGGGACTACGATTCCAGTAGACCTTACACGTAAATTTGAGCTCAATTTTCCACCACTTATATGTAAAATGCGGACACTTTTGGAGAAATGGAGGTTCCATTCCTGGTTCGGGAGGTGCAGCATTATAAAAATGAACATTTTACCAAAGCTCTTGTACCTGCTCCAGGCTTTACCTATTAATATATCCGTACGGTATTTTAAACAGATACATACATTATTCACCAAATTTATTTGGGCATATAAAAAAAACGAGGATTAATAGATTTCTGCTAACCCTCCCCAAACAATATGGTGGACTGGCAGTACCAGACATATAGAAGTAATATCAGGCAGTATATTTAGGATATTTAATTGATTGGTGCCAACATGGAAACCTTAAAATATGTCCAAGCTTGGAGCAGGAAGAGAGCAATGTATTGCTACATAGAGAACCCTGGTGTTAAGGAGAGCTCCCACCCTATATTAAAAGACATCCACTGATAGGACCCACACTGCGTCAATGCTCAGGGCTCTTTTCCAGGGGTTGACTTTCATCAATAAAACCCCCATTATTCCCAATCCTGGGAAACCCACAATTCACCCAGGCTTATGCCAGGGAACTTTTGAAGCTCTGATAAAACAGGGGACATATCAGGTGTCTCACTTTATGACATCAGGAGATTGGCCTACATACCAGGAGTTGACAGCTGGAAACGGCAGTTACCATTTTTTAGAAAATGGGAGCTGGATCTAGAGAGAACTTTTTCCGAGGAACAGCGAAATTGGATAATACACTCTATTTTTGAATCTTCAATATGTATAAAAATACAAGAAACAAATTATAAGATTCTGTCTCAGTGGTATCGAACCCCGGCCATGCTTCATAGATACTTCCCAGACACTTTTGACAGATGCTGGCGTTGTCGGAAGGAAAGCGGGACACTACTACACATTTTTTGGTCATGTAATGAAATTAGGAGTTACTGGAGGGAAGTCTGAAGGATCACCCAAAAGTTTTGTTACAATGCGATTCCAGAGGACCCAACCTTTTTTCTGTTATATGACCATAAAATACCAGTCAAGATATACAAGAACTCTATGCTGTGTCACCTTTTGAATGCAGCAAGATCCTGTATTGTGCTTAGATGGAAAAAGACTCAACCACCTTCGGTGGGTATGTGGCTTAGGAAGGTCGAAGAGCTGAATATATTACAGAACCTGGTGTGGACAGGAAGGCAGAAACAAGAGAAATATAGAGAGATATGGTCTCCCTGGAACCTCTTTATCAGCTCAGAGGAGGAGAGACTCTCATTGTTGAGGACCCAGAGGGTTGAGGGAACTACATCCTTTGGCCGCCGGGATCCTGGAACGTGGAAGTAACTGTATGTGGGCGACCGGGGGGAGGAGGAGGGAAGAGGGGGAGGAGGAAGGATATTGTAATTATTACCCCTTTTTTTCCTCTTTGGGGGAGGGGGGTGTTGGTGAAGAACATGTATGTGGAGGGTTTCCAATACAGTCTGTATGAGGGAGACCAAATAGGGGTTCAGAGTACGGGAAATATAAGACCAGAGGAAAAGAGTCAAGATGACTAAAAATAGAATAGGTAGTAAATAGTTTGAAAATAATTCCCCTGGTCAGGACATTATTGTTTTGTGATTAATTCCCTTTTCTCGACTGCTATATTATGGAATGTTGTTTCCTGAATAAAATAAAAGATATAAATAAAAAAATAAAAAAATAAGCCTGGGCCATTCAAACTAACAAAGCACAAAGAAATAAAGGAGTAGATCAGAGATATAGAAAGCTTAGGTTATATATAAATTGAAACTTTTCCTGTAAATGTCAACGCTGCCCTTCCCTCCTCCCCATCACCATCATCACCCTATTAATACTTTAATAATGAGTGGCATTGTTGGCCACTCACGATTAGAGAGGAAAGGAGTTGAGTGCTCAGATTCAGTGCTGGATAGAGAGGTGAATGGGTGTTCACTGACCTCCCTCTCTTCTCAATGTTGATTCTCCTTGCAGCGCACTTATGATCACAGCAAAGTCAAAATAGTGGTGGGTGCAGAAAAGGATATGAGAAGGGAGAGGGGCACTTTGACAGCCTGTAGAAGCAATTGGGTGGCTTTACAGCCAAATGAGCACAAAACTGAAGTTATTGCCAATAGCGGACCAAATAGGTTTTTCCTCCAATCTACTGAAAATATTGAGCAAGAATTTCAATTGGCTGCTTTGAAAACCAAATATAATTTTGTGCTTATTTCTATTTTCACCAGTAATAGAGCAGCTCATCATGTGTTAATAGGCAAATAAAGCAGATTGCTGTAGTTTACAACATTAGCATATACTGATAGTATAAGTCAAAAGTTGCAGAAACAGCAACCCTTAAAGAGAGGTTATAAATTAATGTAAACAGTTAGGGTGTGGATCAGCGTACCACAAAAGGCACAGGCTAAAAATAAGTATAGGTGGAAAGACCCCTAAAAAAGGAGGTACCAAGGCAATCCAAGTAGTATGACTAAAACAATACTTTATTGAGAACCATTAAAAACAATCAAATTGTGAAAAATACATCCCATCACAAAAAATGATGTTGTCAATTTTATATGGTGATGGGTGGAGACTTTTTGTGATGTGATGTATTTTTCATGATTTGATTATTATTAATGATTTTTTAATAAATTTTCCTTTTAGTCATACTACTTGGCTTGCCTTGGAACCTCCTTTTTAAGGGGTGTTTCCCCTGTACTTAATTTTTGCATATATTGATATTAGTATTTACCCTGAGCAGATTACAGTCACAAAGGCTCGCTCATGTGGATTCACGGCTGTTCTGCGCATCCCCATGCAGGCAGTCCCATTCGCTTGGATTGGGATGCAGCAACTGCTCAAACTCAGATGTGTCTGACAGCTGTGCAGGTGCATGGACCCAAATGCAGACACTGTGCGTTCAGGGCCATGCAGTTGTGACATGGGGAGCAGCAGCTGTGTCCCTGCAGCAACAAACATGAATGGGACTGCTTGCACAGGGATGCACGGAACACCTCTGCATCCCTGTGTGGGCAAAGACAGCCCACACACAGGTGTACACTTTAGTAGGTCCGTGTAAACGAAGACTAATACCTAAAATAATTTAAAAATAGATTGCCTTTAACTCATAAGTACATTTAAAAAAACAAGAACAAATAAAAAAACAAGCAAAAAAAAAAAAGTCCTAACTAATAAAAGGGAAAAAAAAATATATAAAATCATATATACGCAATCCAATTCCCACAGTTGATCGAGAGGAAGAAAAAAGAAAACCCAGCAAAGCATGATTCAATTTGCTCCAGCATGGGAAAAAATTCCTTCCTGATCCCCCCCAAGAGGCAATCGGTCATTCCCTGTATCAACATTACCTATAAATGTTAGTACCCAGTTATATTATGTACATCTATTTATACACGTTGATCATATTCTCCCTTAATCTCCTCTTCTCAAGAGAGAATAAATTCAGTTCCTCTAATCTTTCCTCATAGCTGAGCTCCTCCATGCCTCTTATCAGTTTGGTTGCCCTTCTCTGCACTTTCTCCAGTTCCTCAATATCCTTTTTGAGAACTGGTGCCCAAAACTGAACTGCATATTATAGACGAGGTCTTACTAATGATTTGTAGAGGGGCAAAATGATATCTCTCTCTCTGGAGTCCATACCTCTCTTAATACAAGAAAGGACTTTGCTCGCTTTGGAAACCGCAGCTTGGCATTGCGTGTTATTATTGAACTTATGATCTACCAAAACCCCCAGATCCTTCTCCACTACGGATTCCCCCATTTGTACCCCCCCTAGCATGTATGATGCATGCATATACTTAGCCCCCAAGTGCATAACTTTACATTTATCAACAATAAACCTGTTTGGCACATAGTTGCCCAATTAAAGAGTGCATTGAGGTCAGCTTCCCCTAAAAAAAAAAAAAAAAAAAAAATCTTAATCTTAAAAAGGACTAAGTGTCGGAGCTAAAATGTGTGAGCAACTCTTTAATGGGATCTCTATGACGGACATGGTGGAACGGTAAGGTAACGGTAAACCCAATCAAATACCAGCAGCTCCTTCGGGGTTAGTGCTACATAAATATTAACCCAGACAATTAAATGTTGGTTCTCCTGAACATAACAGCAACATTTATGTTTCCCTTAACATCACCACAGCCTGCAAAAAGCATGTGATCCTACATGCTTCCTCAGGTGAGACAATGGATGCTCTTCTGAAAATAATTTCATCCCAGAAAATAGCAATTTTCATTAACAACAAAATGGCGTGGACCAGGCTTTTGACCTTCCTGGGCCACATTGGAAGAAGAGGACTTGTCTTGGGCCACACATAAAAAACACTAATAATAGGGATAGCTGATGAGCAGAAAAAGTCAGGCAGATCACAAGTTAACGATCACTGATATAGATAAAGTACCCATTAGAGTAATAAAACTTCCTTTTTTTTTTTTGGAATATTTTTTATTATAAAAGTAAAAGAGAGCAGCAGAACACTAGTGCGATATTTGGCACTGTATTTGATAAACTAACGGATCAATCTCTGGTTGGATATTGTAGCAATTCTCAATGAATTCTCAAAGGGCTCATCCGATATTTTTGGTTGTAATTTTGCCCTTCATGTGCTTCATCCTTGAAAATAGTTGCTCACAAATATAGGTGCTGCTGTAAACCGATGGCATGAATAAGGCGCCTGATTGTGAAGAGTGGGAGATTTTTCTTTTGGAAGATAAAACTTTGGCTTTATGCACACTGGGCGTTAAAATAACTTTATAAAAATGGCAGTAGCTTTGCAGTGAGTCTTTCAATCTTTTTTAACGTTTTTGCAATAGTGTTTATTAGAGATTTTTTGGAAATTTTTTTTTTTTTCAATGGATCAAAAACGTTAAAAACCTCTGATGAGCTCGTTTTTGAGTGTTTATCGACGTTTATCAGCGTTGTGCATTTTTTGTGGTCAGAAAAACAACTTCTGAATGCGATTTTATGGCGTTCAGAAAACAGCCCATAAACTCCACTGTTGATAAACATCCAAAAACGTCCATGTGTGCATGGACACATAGGATAACATAGAGGGGGGTTTTAACACAGGTTTTAACCTATGCTGAGGCTTTCCAATTTAAACAAACACATAGAGGGGGGTTTATGGGCTGTTAAAAAAAAAAAAGACGCCCAAACTCACAAAACCAGCCGTTTATGAGCTTCAGTGTGCATGGAGACTTAAAAAAAGTCCAATAAGGAGACACTGCTAAACTTTTCTTTGGCCACACGTGTTCACTAAGTGTAAACGCATTTTTTACAAAAGAAAAAAAAAACACAAATCAACATTTTTACGTAAGTTTATGATTTTATGTTGGGCAGCATTCAAAAACCATCTCGGGCTGCAGGTTGGATACGCATGGTGTAGACAGTTTCAGTCTCTATAATATATTTCAAAACCTACTCTCGGCACCTCAAGCACCCCACCTACATTAAAACACAAATCAGGTCTTAATAAAAAAAATTGGGTCTTACCTGTTTGGCTGAGCTGTGAGGTACTTCTGCTTTTCCGTGACAGGCCAACAATAGCCACCATTTTGGCTCCGATGCTGGATCGCCGTTTCTTGTTTCCCGTGCCAACTGTTCCCACAGCTGTGTCGGACTGGCTGCCGTCGTTCTTCTCCAATGTATACATGTCTCCTCCGATGCTGGTACTTTTAGTCATGTTTTTTCCAGAGGCTCCCATCTGTCTGCTTTGCATTTTGGATGTAAAAACACTGTCAGCCCATTGGCAGATAATGTTTGCACACAAAACAAGAGGGTGAAAAGACAGAAAGCAGAGTGTTTAGTTGATAAAAATGGGAAGTTTAGGGAAATTCTAGCAGGTGACTAAAATGGTCTAGCAATTACGTGTGAAGAACAGGCAACAGAAGCAGCACATAGACAGGATGGATAAGACATTAAACTACATAAACAACCTCATACCAGCCATACACGTATCAATCCAGCAGTTCGATAAAATAATTAAAATTAATATTCTGATTAATTCTAGCAATTAGTGATCATTTTTCACTACCACTTCACTATTTAATCACTTTAAACCAATTTTATAGGGCTAGATTGAAAAGATAAATATAATGAGTTTGATTCAATAAAACTAAAGAGTGCAAAATATGGTGCAGCTCAGCATAGAAAACAATTTGTTTTCAAATTTTAATTATACAAGCTGAAGTTAGAAGCTGATTGGCTACCATGCACATCTGCACCAGATTTTGCTCTCTCCAGCTTTAGTAAATCAACCCAACTACGATGTATAAAGTTCCTTTTCATATTCAGGTTGATCTAATGATGTTTGAAGCAAATAGACAATTCTAAAACAATCACTTTTGTTTCTTTTAACGTTTTGCAATACATTTTTTATAATAAAAGTGACTGGATTTACTAATTATTTTGCATCAAATAATTATTTCAGACATTTGTTTGAATGACAGTCAACTGCATGAATAATCAATGCATGTATGGCCAGCATTGTTCGACAAGGCAGTGCATAGAAAAAGAAGTGTTACACACAAACCAATCAGATTTAATTTCACTGCAGTAAAATCAGTAAAGAAAGGTGATTGGCTGATTCACTTTACATTTTTATTAATATGTCCAGTTAAGAGTTTTGGTAACATAGCAATAAATTACAAATCTCAATTGACGTTAATATTAAACTGGATGCTTTCTGAATGGTTTCTTTTATTACTGTACTTTGCTGTTTGCACTTACTAAACATCTTTTTTTTTACTTAGAGTATTGGGAAACACTTTATAAAATACACATCTCTGGGCATTTTGGAATATTTTATTCAAATGCTATTGTACCCTGCCTTAATAGGCATTTTATTGTACAGGGTGTCCAAAAAAACTCCATACATGAACATTTTTTACAAACTCATATTATATTTTACATTTAGAGAATATTACAATTTAGAGAATATTTTGTAAAATTTGGTAATTGATATTTTATAAAGGTACATTTAGCTAAAATTTCTAATTTTCCCTATATATGGTGATTTTTGGGAAACTCAATGTAGCCACTGCATCTCAATTGACATGAAATGGACTGCCTGTACGAAGATGCATGGAACACTTGTGTATCCCAGTGTGGGTAAACATGACCCTCATCTGGGCGTACGCTGTGGTGTGTCCATGTGAATGAGGCCTAATTATACTATTTATGTCAATATACTGAATAGCACAGCATAGGCCAAAGTTTGCTGAAATTGCAGGATTTCTTTGATCACATTTGATTTGAACAACAATAACACAAAACTTCCTGATAACTAATAGCAAAATGAAACACTAAAAGAAGACACTTTTTTAGTAAAAGATAATGTGCGTTCGTGAATCTAAGATAGATGGATAGATAGATGGATGGATAGATAGATGGATGGATGGATAGATAGATAGATAGATAGATAGATAGATAGATAGATAGATGTCCCCCTACTGCTCTTAAGAAGTACAATTCTTAAGAAGTAAGTACTTCTTAAGAAGTAAGAAGTACAATTCTAAGTTGAGTTACTAGGGTTGGATTACTAATGGCAAACAGGCTGTTCACTTTGCAAAGTGAAAAACTCCCTTTGCAAAGTGAAAATTCCCTTGCAAAGTAAACAACCAATTTGCCTTTAGTAGATCAACTCAGCTGTCTTCAGTTTATTTTAAACAAATGTTTAACCACTTCTGGACTGCCTTCCGCACATTTAATGCGGCAAGGTGGCCTGGCTGCACGAAACGACGTACCTGTAGGTCGCTTCGTGCAGTAGCCTCTGATTGGACAGAGGGGGGAGCCAATCAGCGGGTCAGGCGAACACGATGTCCGCCGGCCACCCACATTCGTTCCCCAGAGACGCAGAATGGCGATGTGCCTATGTAAACAAGGCAGATCACTGTTCTGACAGGGGAAAACAGGGTCTCTGTTCTCCCAGTCAGAGCAACCTCCACACAGTTAGTAAGCACACCCTAGGGACATACCTAACCCTTTGATTGCCCCTGATGTTAACCCCTTCCCTGCCAGTGTCATTAGTACAGTAACAGTGCATATTGTTAGCACTGATCACTGTATTAGTGTCACTGGTCCCTAAAAAAAGGGTCAAAGGTGTCCGATTTGTCCGCCATAATGTCACAGTCCCGCTAAAAATCGCTGATCGCCACCATTACTAGTAAAAAAGAAAAAGTAAAAATTCCATAAAAAATATCCCATCATTTGTAGATGCTATAACTTTTGCCTGAGAATGTGTAAAAAAGTGTGGCGTTACACTTTTATACACATTCTCACTCACTTGAGAGGTTATCCACTCTTGAAGGGGCAGCTTCATTCATCAGTCCTAACAATTGTTTGGCGCCATTGTTTTGTCACTTATTAGATTATACACATTTTTGGTTTGCTATAACTTTTGCACAAACCAATCAATATACACTTATTGGAGATTTTTTTTAACCAAAAATATGTAGCAGAATACATATTGGCCTAAATTGATTAAGAAATTCGATTTTTTTTCATTTTTTTTTTATTGGACATGTATTACAGCAGAAAGTAAAAAATATTGTAATTTTTTTCAAAATTGTTGTTGTTTTTTGTCTGTAGCGCAGGTGATCAAATACCACCAAAAGAAAGTTCTATTTGTGAGAAAAAAAGGACATCAATTTTATTTGGGTACAGCGTGGCACGACCGCACAATTGTCAGTTAAAATAACAGTGCTGTATTGCAAAAAATGGCCTCGTCATGAAGTGGTTAAAACATTCAGGGGCTGAAGTGGTTAATCTAAGCATTTTTTTCTCTGTGGCCTGTACACCATATGACTAGAGATTCCAAATTTCCACTATACGTGTGATTCACCCCCTTCATCCAGTTTGCAGAATGGACAGACTACACAACTCATTAAATAGTGAAGAAAGTGGAGCCTGTGTTGTGTATGTAGTGGCCCTCCTGATATTAGGACCTACATTTCTTCATTGAAAGAATTTATTTGAGGCACATACGTAGGTGAAAGGAGAACCTGCATTAGTGCACATCACTAAGTTACCGGTGACATACTTGGCACTGTTATTTAACAGGCATCTAATGCTAGTGAAGGCAAAACAGTGCGGTTAGAAAAATACTAAAGTCAAATTAATATTGCTGTTTCCCTTATGACTCAGTAAACTTGGAAATACCGGATCATGTCCCTCATCAAAGTAGATAGGGGCCGCATTTCAGGAGCCCAGAATGCACCTGGTCAGCCATCACTGCTTAGTAGAGCTGGACGTTTCTGGCCAAAATGAGAACCACGATTTTTTTGCTTAGAATAAAAAGATCACGATTCTCTCACGATTCTCACGGCGTAAAATCTGGGGCGTGCACTCGGGAACATCCGTGACCGCCGGATCCGGGGTCCGCTGATAGCGGCCGTTTACCACGTGATCGCTCTGTCAAATGACGGAGCGATCACATGTAAACAAACCAGCGTCACGTCATGAAGCCGGTTCCCCCCTCCCCTCTCTGTACCGATTGGTACAGTGAGAGGGGAGAATCGGAGAGGGGGAGAGATGGCAGCAGGCTGTGGGCTGGATGTGTAGTGCCCACAGCGCTGCTCAGTGACAGTACTCTGCAACACTGTGCAATACACTGCCAGCACTGTGCAATACTCTGCCAGCACTGTGCAATACTCTGCAACACTGTTCAATACTCTGCAACACTGTTCAATACTCTGCAACACTGTTCAATACTCTGCAACACTGCAATACTCTGCCAATCCCCGCCAATACTCTACCAATACTCGCCAATACTCTGCCAATATGCGCCAATACTCTGCAGTAAGTTTTAATAGAAACAAAGAATTTTTTTTTACCAAATTTTCAGTCTTTTTTGATTTATAGTGCAAAAAATAAAAAAAACAGCGGTGATTAAATACCACCAAAAGAAAGCTCTATTTGTGTGAAAAAAAGGACAAAAAAATTATTTGGGTACAGTGTTGTATGACTGAGTAATTGTCATTCAAAATGTGAGAGCGCTGAAAGCTGAAATTTGGTCTGGTTAGGAATGGGGGTTTAAGTGCCCAGTGGTCAAGTGGTTAAAGTGTAATTTTTTTCCCCAAAAAATTGCTTTTGAATGACTGCTGCGAAAATACAGTGTGACATAAAATATTGCAAAACCACCATTTTATTCTCTAGGGTCTCTACTAAAAATATATATATATATATATACTGTATAATGTTTGGGGGTTCTAAGTAATTTTCTAGCAAAAAAAATGATTTTAACTTGAAACCAACAAATTTCATAAAAAGGTTTAGCGTTTAAGTGTTTAAACTTCCCTCATTTACACACCAAAGTGTATTCCTTTGATCTAAAGGACAAATCGTTACAATGTTTGTACTTAAGTTCCACTGCTAAAGAATGTTGTGATTCGTTTTTTTTTTTTCCTTTCTTTTGAAGGCTGTTGGCTTCAGCAGAGCAGAGAGAATCGGGAAATACTTTGTCAAGATCGCAAGGGGGGAAAAAATTGCGATAACGATTCTTAGCGATTAATCGTGCAGCTCTACTGCTTAGTATGTATATACGAGGCGTACAGCATAGCCTATTCTCTGTTAGGCTGGATTCACACCTAGGCAGTTTTAGTGCTTTTTTGCATTTTGTAGATTTGCACTCCAGTCCATTTAACATGGTTTCCTATGGAACACGTTCTGTAGTGCAAATCTGCAAAATGCAAAAAGCACAAAAAATGCCTAGGTGTGAATCAGGCCTTACTCGATTTAAGAAACAGAAGCTTTATGGAGAATGTGATACAATCTTTACTTATTTTCAGTTAAGAAGAAAGTCTTGTCCTTTCTCAGAATCCATCTCAAGTAGAAAACTGAGACCTTGTCTAACAAGACACTTCCATCTGTCAGCTCTGCAGAATCACGCTTTAAAATGAGAAAATCAATAGAAAGTGCTGGTGAGAGTCTTCCGCTACAGATTGGAAATACCACACAACCAGTGAAAGACTACATGACTAGTTGGCACACGTGCATTATGAGCATGTGGGACACGATACTGGTGTATGTTCTGCTTAAAGTGACACTAAACTATATCCCTTGTCTCCAATAATATCCAATACTCATCCACTAATTAATGGCCATGTATTCTTTCTTTATTAAATAATTTTTGTGTTTCCTTTTAACCTGTAGCTGACCGCCCACTGTCAAATGACGGCGGGACGGTGCAGCTCTTGTGGCGGGCCGCCGTCATATGACGGCGCTCGCTTTTTGGCCACTAGGGGGCGCGCGCGCGTGCCCGCCGCGTAGCTGGGAAGCCGATGCGCGTGCCCGGCGGCCGCGATGTCCGCCAGGCACCCGCGATTGCCCGGTAATTAAGCAGGACGTGGATCTGTGTGTGTAAACACACAGATCCACGTCCTGTCAGAGGAGAGGAGACCGATGGTGTGTCCCTTGTACATAGGGACACCGATCGGTCGCCTCCCCCAGTCAGTCCCCTCCCCCCACAGTTAGAATCACTCATATAGGGAACATATTAACCCCTGCAGTGCCCCCTAGTGTTAACCCCTTCCCTGCCAGTCACATTTATACAGTAATCAATGCATTTTTATAGCACGGATCGCTGTATAAATGTGAATGGTCCCAAAAATGTGTCAAAAGTGTCCGATATGTCTGCCCCAATGTCGCAGTCACGATAAAAATCGCAAATCGCCGCCATTACTAGTAAAAAAAAAAATAATAATAAAAATGCTATAAATCTATCCCCTATTTTGTAGACGCTATAACTTTTGCGCAAACCAATCAATAGACGCTTATTGCGATTTATTTTTACCAAAAATATGTAGAAGAATACGTATCGGTCTAAACTGAGAAAAAATTTGTTTAAAGAAAAAAAAAAAATTGGATATTTATTATAATAAAAAGTAAAAAATATTAAGTTTTTTCAAACTTGTCCCTCTTAATTTGTTTATAGCGCAAGAAATAAAAATCGCAGAGGTGATCAAATACCACCAAAATAAAGCTCTATTTGTGGGGAAAAAATGATAAAAATTTTATTTGGGTACATCCTTGCATGACCGCGCAATTATCATTCAAAATGCGACAGCGCTGAAAAATGGCTTGGTCAGGAAGGGGGTGTTCGTACCTGGTAGGCAAGTGGTTAATGTCTGTAATCTCTGTTAGCTCCCAAAGCGCTCCTTTCCCCCCTTACTTCTGTTTGATTGAAGTGAGCAGAGCATGTTAGTCGTGGTCATGTGCACTGCTCTATGCACACTACATAGTGTCCCGCGCTGCCTCGAGTGTGCTGGGTCCGATGCTCCAGCCGACCACGTACTTACATTGTTCCTGATTGGTCGCGGGGCGGTGAGTGAGCGGCTCTTCTGGGACACACCAACGCTCAGCCATTTTTCAGCCAGCAGCAGCCGCCTGTGCACTCCCTTCAGATGGGTTTACCCATCCCCCTCCTGGACCCCCAGAAAGACCGTGGCCCGGGAACCCCCCTTCTACCGGCCAACCTGTCCCGGGTCACCTCCACCCCCCCCCCCCATACACATTTTGGAGCATTGTAGAGCTGCAGGGATGAGTGGTCCCTTCCTCTCCCAGCTCTACCTCTGCTCAAACCTGGGCCGCCTTCATTCGATTAAATCTCCTGGTCTTCTTGCCCGGTGCCCCCCCCCCCTCACATGTACCAGACTGCCCCTTAAACCTCCGGCTTACAGGTGAGAGTGGCCCCGGGGGTCCTAGGGTAAGGAAAGTGTCTGCAAAGCCCCCCCCCTGGTGTTTCCCACTCCCCGGTTGTGTGCTCTCAATCCAAAGTCCGTCGGAAATTCCGACAGAAAAAGGCCGATAGGCATACACACGGTCGGAAAATACGTTGAAAAGCTCCCATCGGACTGTTTCCATCGGAAATTCCGACCCTGTGTACGCGGCATTAGTCAAAGACAGCTAGAAAAGTTGCTATTTTCATAAGAAAAAGAAAATTGAGACTCAATGAAATCCTTGGAAAAGTACCGGTGTCGTGGAAAATGCCTCTACTGCTAAATTTTATTTTAAAAATTATAACTTAACAAAGTCTAAAATTGTATCCATGGAAGATTCTGCCTAATTTCAAATAATGGCTCTCCTTGAAGGCCAAGACTGGAACTTTCATGTGCAGCTTATTACTGCCTTCTTTTCACCTCTCACAGCTCTGCCTTGCAATAAAAGTCGGTCATATGACCAACGACAAAAGAAAGTAAAAAATATATTTATTTTTACTGCAAAAATGTACCAAATATTAATAATGCATTCCACCACATTGCCATTTGTTGTTGTGACCTATAGGACTCTCATGTACTTTAAGAATTTCAGATTTCTAAGTTGGTGCAAGTGAATTACTTTCATTTGTAATAATTTTGGCCAACACAAACTTTATTGAATTAAAATTAAACAACTTCCTTCCACAAGCCAGATCAAACTTATTGATTCTCTACCAACGAATATCCTGTGCAGAGCTATTTAATGACTGTCAAGTGGGACCCCTCCAGACCTTATGCCATTCCCTTACCATCTCACGTTGATTCTGAAGGGGTTAATCTGGAATTCTGCAACTTTTTCCCCTCATTTCTCTTGTTTTTATAGAATATGTGAACAATAGGAACGGTTCAGGACAAGTATGAGGTAAGGCAGCCAGATTTCCATGGTAACCAGGCTTCAGGGAACTGCACCAGTGTTCATCTGTCACTTTATATCAATGAAAGGCACCATTGTTTTTAAATTATTATGACTACAATGCTCAAGACTTCACTTATCCCTAATACACTGTATAGGATTCATTTACCAACATGATACTGTAACTGTCCAAGGTTATTAAGACAAGAGAGAGCATCTTGGTCTAAGGGTGGCCATACATGGATCGAAATTCTGTCGGTTCAGCCTCCAAACCTCTAATGCCCCGTACACACGGTCGGATATTCCGATGGAAACATTCCGATCGGATTATGTTGTCGGAAAATCCAATCGTGTGTGGGCCCTAGCTGGCTTTTTTTTTGAGAGCAGGATCTAAAATTTTCCGACAACAAAATCCGATCAGACTTTTTCCGATCGCGTGTAGAGAATTCCGACGCACAAAGTGCCACGCATGCTCAGTTCGGTAGTCGGTTCGGTGCTGATAGGTCTTTTCATCTGGTTCTGCTGGCCTCATTTTATTACGTTACCGCCAGATTTTATTCGCTACTCCCCGTTTATTATAATTTCTCCATATTTAGGATAAGCTAATTACCTGATTGAGACTGTTTTCTGAATCGGGCAGTATGCATATATTGCAACATGGGACAGCAGGCTGGAAATGTGGGGAAATGTGGAGACCAAAGCTATTGGCTACTTGGCTCTACGTAGTCCCGTCATACGTTTTATACGAATGATCGGATTTTCCGACAACTTTGTCTGACTGCGTGTGTGCAACACAAGTTTCCGAAAAAATCAGACGGATTTTGTGGTCGGAATGTCCGACCGTGTGTGTGCATTATTCTGTTCTGTTGATAATTTTGACTTTTCCCTCATTTTCACTCCCAGGGACAGTAGTTACCAGGACAAACGGACAGTAAATCTTTCTAGCATGGACTTAAATAGCAATAAACCAGACAGTGGAGTAACCCTTCACCACTATTTACAACTTTAAAAAAAAAATGACTTTAGATACACTTTGGGCCAAAAGTGGCCTGCTGAGCCTTCTGATGTGGTACACGACCTGGTGACCTGGCTAACAGGAAATGTGATTTTTGTGATTGTGATTAAACAATGGGTAAACATCCAATGACAATTGTTCCCACGGAAAGTGATGATCCGGATTGTTGTTTAAAATCTTCATTATCCTATTCACATAAAAAATTTGAAATTCTGAATTATTTTATTTTAATGTGGCCCGTGACCGGTTACCAAACACCTAATTGGCCCTCGCTCTTCAAAGGGTTGAGCATCCCTGCTTTAACACATGGCTATGGATTCATAAAAAACAGGAAAATATTATCTGAAATCCCAAGCTGTCCTACTCACTACATACTGTAACTCTTGAAGCTACTACAGTAGTAATCAATTTTTGGTAGACTTACCTTATAACAGTTTTGTTGCAACTGATGTATGTCCATCTTGTCAGCTTTACACAAAGTGTGTAACTTCCAAAGGCAGACATTCAACTAACGGTCAAGTGGACGCAATCAGATGTTATTCCCCCCTATCCCACCATGTTCCCTGGGCTCTGCTCATTTTCACATGTGAACCTGGCACTGGCATGACAGGTGACGGTAGGTAGAGGGGAGGGATACCAACGAACATCCTTTCACTGATCTAACCTCCCTAGAAAGAACCCAGAAGCAAAGTGTATTACATCACTTCCAGGTTTTCCTGTCACTTTCCCCAGCTGCTGTGGCCAAGGAAAAAGCTAATAGAGGGCAATCTGCTCATATAAACTTATAAATGTTGGGGGGCCCATGTACAAAAACTCATGCGGCCCTTCGCTTGCCTTTATCTGGCCGCTGGGGCACTATTTGTTCCACTGATACGAGACACTATTCCTATGACAACACGAACAATGGGGCCAAATTCCTGCCTCTGACATCAACAACAGAGCACTATTTCTCCCACGGACACCAACAATGGAGCACTGTTTCTCCCACTGACAACAACAATGGAGCACTGTTTCTCCCACAGACACCAACAATGGAGCACTGTTTCTCCCACTGACAACAACAATGGAGCACTGTTTCTCCCACTGACACCAAAAATGGAGCACTGTTTCTCCCACTGACACCAACAATGGAGCACTGTTTCTCCCTCTAATACCAATTACGGGGCATTGTTTACTCCCACTGATGCCAATACATTTCCAGACCCTTAAAGTCTAAAGCCGCGTATACACGGTCGGACTTTCTCCACACATTTCGAACATTTGCTGTCGGAATTTCCGCACACAAATGTTGAAGAGCAGGTTCTCAAACTTTCCGCCAACTTCACTTTGTTGTCGGAAAGTCCGATCATGTGTACATGATCCGTCGCACAAAAGTCCACGCATGCTCGGAATCAAGCAAAAGGAGCCGCACTGGCTGTTGAACTTCCTTTCTCTCGGCTCATCGTACATCTTGTACGTCACCATGTTCTCACGTTCGGAATTTTGGGCCAACATTTGTATGACCGTGTGTGTGCAAGACAAGTTTTAGCCAACATCCTTTGGAAAAAAATCCACGGTTTTGTTGTCGGAAAATCCGATCGTGTGTACGGGTATCTCACCTCATATATTGATTTTATTATTTGTAAAAAAGGAATAACTTAAACTATACAAAATATGCACATGCTGCACAATACATAAAAACCTGCGTAATCTCCCAAGGATCTGTATAATCTGTGCGGCAGCACGTGGGTGGTAATGGTAATTACGTTGTTTTAATGGTGTATTCAGAATTGGTTTGTACAGACCTGAAAGCTTAATGTACTTGGCTGACGAGGAAACACAGGAAAGTGCAGCACATCTGTGTTACTTTGTCACCAGTTTGCCACAGAAAACTCCTCAGGTCCCCTCCTACAGCTGGAAAATGGGCCAAATATAAGTGATATCTCTATGGAAATTTAGAGCCATGCTGATCTGCAGAACTGTGCTGTCTCCGTCGCAAAATGGGTCAGCATTTGTCAAGGGAAGGGCCTTCACTCAATGGAAATCTAGTTCTTGACAATATAATTAATAGTTCCGCATTTGTTCTAATGGGAAGGAGGAGTCCAATAAGCGCAGGAAACATTTTATTGTTTGTTAAATATGACCTGCTGCTGCGTTTACTACCCATTGTACATTGTGTGGGCTATATGTCAACGTCATAAGCTCAAAAGTGAAATAATGAATCAAACAAATACTAAGAAGAATATAAATGCCATGGTGTATCAGGTTTGACTGACAGGAAGGAAGCGGGGCTGTTTCCTAGATTGCACTGCAAATGTTTCTCTTTAATATGCTTAAGGTAGCTTATTTTATTCATTTATGCAGCGCTGTCATGCTCTGTAGAGTTTTATATCATATATAAGTATATTCAGCACTCACATCAGTCCCTGTGCAGCTTATACGCTTATCTCCTCATCATTAGTGTGAGGTGCTATAACCGCACATGCATGTTACAGGCCAATTTGGGAAAATGCTGATAAACCTGTCAATGTGTTATTGAATTGTGGGATGAAAACAAGACACCTAAAGCCCCGTACACACGATCGGATTGTTGGCCAACAAAACCGTGGAATTTTGTCCGAAGAGCGTTGGGCCAAACTTGTCTTGCATACACACAACCACACAATTGTCGCCCAACAATTACGAATGTAGTGACGTACTACTTTGTTTTTCAGCTCTTTAGCGCCACCCTTTGGGTTCCTTCTGCTAATTTCATGTTAGTAGAAGTTTGGTGAGTGTTTTTCGATTTGCTCTTTTCATTTCGTGCTTTTCAGCTAGTTTCTGAACGGACGTTCGTCAACCAGACATGTTGGGGAATTGGAGGAGATAACGAGTTATTATTGGCCTTGGAGTTATTGCTTTGACATTATTTTTTGGGTTGAATAATGATTTGATTTGGTAGATTTTCTATATTTTTGGATGCATAGAATGCACTTTTTAGTTAAGTTCTATTGGCAGATAGCATGTCTAATTTTATTTTTTCAATTTTTTTTAATGCAAAATAAAAAAAATTGTGTAGAATAATACTGGGCTATGTGTTTTACTTCCTATGACAGTTTGGGAGTAGGCAGTTACATTTAAAAAATACAATGTAAAATTGACAAGGGACACCAACATAGTTGTATCTTTGATCTTAAAAACTACGGGACAATGGTGTTGTGGTAACTTGCCCAAATGAAAAAAAAAAAAGCATAATAATATTATTCTTGATATCACTAGAAAAAAAAAGCCTTTGAAAATTTGTTTGCAATAACTCCATCAGTATCACCAGCAAAGCAGCTTCATTATTATCCCATTAAAGAAGAAGAGAATGTGCGCTGCATTTAGGCTGCATTCACACCTGAGCGTTTTGTCGCCTGAAGCTACAAAACACTAGAGGGGAAAAAATACATTATTCTCTATGGAGGTGGTTCACATCTCCACTCCAAAACGCCTGAAGCCCTACTCCTGAAGCTCAAAAAAGTTCCGGACCCTTTTTTGTCGCTCGAATCTGGCAGATTTGGGCGTTTTTCTTCTTTTTACATTGGTGATCTTTTGCTTTGCACAAAATCGCGGCAAAACGCAGTAAAAAACGATGCGAAATCGCGGTAGAAAACCTAGCAAAAAACGCTGCAATTTGCGTGATTTTCTGCCTGAAAACGCTACGCTCAGGTGTGAATGCAGCCTTAGAGATTTCATAATTTGCCGCATAACGAATGTTAATTCTCCATTATGAATGCTAGTTTACAAGACGACCACTTCTGGCTCTTCCTTGCTTCCGAGCATGCGTGTTTGTACTTTGGACTTTTGTCCGACAGACTTGTGTACACACGATTGGAAAATCCGACAACACACATTTGTTTGTGGAAAATTTGAAAACCTGCTAGCCAACATTTGTTGGCGGAAAGTCTGACAACAATTGTCCGATGGAGAGTACATACAGTCAGATTTACCGACAACGGCCTGTCATCGAACATTTCCCGTCAGAAAGTCTGATTGTGTGTACGGGGCTTAAGTCACACCATAGCCATTTTCACAAAGTCTGTAACAGTTGTAACTGCTGATTGTTTAAAAAAAAAAAAAAAAAAAATAGCAGAGGGAAAAGAACTAGCCACCAATATTGTCTGTGGTTTCCCCAGTGCTGACCTCTTCCCCATTACTGACTTGCTATGCCTTGCTTAGGCTGTGTCTTTGTATGGAGGTGGCCATCTTGGTAGAGGCAGGGCTTTATTTCTTTATGAAACAGCTTGCAGCAAGAACAGAGAGCAGCACAGAGACATCATAGTACAGTGATGGTGAACCTTGGCACCCCAGATGTTTTGGAACTACGTTTCCCATGATGCTCATGCACTCTGCAGTGTGGGTGAGCATCATGGGAAATGTAGTTCCAAAACATCTGGGGTGCCAAGGTTCGCCATCACTGTCATAGTAGATACTTTCCGGGGACAACATGGAGATCTGCTGTTCCTAGTAATCAGGAACAGCAATCTCTGTGTTATCCAAGTAAGCCCATCCCCCATACAGTTAGAACACACCCAGGGAACACAGTTAACCCCTTGATCGCCCCCTAGCGTTAACCCCTTCCCTGCCAGTGTCATTTATACATTGATCAGTGCATTTTTTTTAGCCCTGATCACTGTAATAATGTCACTGGTCCCCAAAAAGTGTCATTTAGGCTCAGATTTGTCCGCCGCAATGTCGCAGTCCTGCTAAAAAAAAATCGCAGATCACTGCCATTACCAGTAAAAACAACAATAAAAAAAAAGAAAAGTGCATAAATCTATCCCATAGTTTGTAGACGCTATAAATTTTGTGCAAATTAATCAATATACGCTTATTGCAATTTTTTTTAACCAAAATTATGTAGAATACATATTGCCTGTAGCAGAAAGTAAAAAATATTGTTTTTTTTTTTTTCAAAATTGGCAGTCTTTTTTTTGTTTAAAATAAAAAACGCAGAGGTGATCAAATACCACCAAAAGAAAGCTCTAAATGTGGGAAAGAAAGGACATCAATTTTGTTTGGGTAAAACGTCGCATGACAGCGGAATTGTCAGTTAAAGCGGCGCAGTGCGGTTTTGCAAAAAATGGCCTGGTTATTAAGGGGGTAAATACTTCCGGGCTGAAGTGGTTAATACTTGCTTACTTTCTAGTGATGAGAAAACAATATACTGTGTTTGATTTTAATATTATTAGGAATTTATTGGTAAGATGAACCGTGGCAACTAAATAAAGTTATGAATGGCACGGTATGAATTTGTGTTGTGAGTGGTGACATGGTATCTGCATGGAGTCTGTGCATTCTCCTTGTTTTGTATGTTTCTTCAAGATGTTCTGTTCTGGTAATTTACATCTGACTAAACTGGCCCTAGAGTAAAGACGACCATGTATAGATTGAAATTCAACCAGTTCAGCTGAATTTCGATCCATGGACAGGCTGGTTGTACACAAGACAATCTATCAATAGAGTGTATTTATCTATACAAGAGACTGGAGGCGTACATTGGCAGTGGAATGCAGTCAGGACAGGCCCAGTTTCAAACCTTTAAAATGTTTGGTGTGATAAGGTGAATGGGGAAATAGAGGAAGACTTACCGTATATACTCGAGTATAAGTCAAGTTTTTCAGCCCATTTTTTAGGCTGAACCCCCCCCCCCCCCCCCCCCCTCGGCTTTCACCCAAGTGAGGGTGCCCATCTGCAGCCGTACCTTTGATTACTAAAACAGCAGTTGTCTCCTGCTATGTTATGCAGTCTGTTCGGCGGCCGTCCATTGTAACAAAACCCTGCCTCCTCCTCGTCCGTGATAGAGGAACACTGATACAATGCTGGGAAACTGTATCAGTGTTCCTCTATCACGGACGAGGACGCCACCCCTTACAATGTTTGTTACAATGGACGGCCGCCGAACAGACTGCATAACACAGCAGGAGACACCTGCTGTTTTAGTAATCAAAGGTACGGCTGAAGATGGGCACAATGAGGCTGGAAATGGGCACAGTGAGGCTGCAAATGGGCACAGCGAGGCTGCAAATGGGCACAGCGAGGCTGCAAATGGGCACAGCGAGGCTGCAAATGGGCACAGCGAGGCTGCAAATGGGCACAGTGAGGCTGCAAATGGGCACAGCGAGGCTGCAAATGGGCATTGTTTACCCAGTAGCTGCTGCATTTTCCCACCCTAGGTTTATACTCGAGTCAATACATTTTCCAAGTTTTTTGTGGTAAAATTAGGTGCCTCGGCTTATATTCGGGTTGGCCTATACTCGAGTATATACGGTAGATACTGTTTTGGTGTTGTAAACTGCTGAAACAAAGCAGTGGTAGTCAACCAGTAGCTCAACAGTAACGTGGCGCACAACTACTTCTGATAAGGCTCCCAGTATTAGAAGCTCATTACCTGTCTAAACACCTGCTGTGTTATAACATTCCCAAAATATGACTTTGCACCTTATGGGTGCTTTTACCCAGAAAAGCTGTGAAAGACGCTAAAGGAATATCTATATAAACACAATTTTAGCGATATATACAAATATATGCTCTACTGGAATAATGGTGACACACAAGGAACTAGCTAAGAAGGAATACCCTAAGAAGACAGCGTTTACCTGATGTCATTTTCTGACAACCTCCTGGGCAGACTATCCTTGCGATCATCTGTTGGGTCATGTTGCTCCTCAGGTTTCACATCATGTAGGCTCTCTTCATCTAAGGACCCCTTGCTTTGCCTCTTGGTGCAATTTTCACTGACCTCCTGCAACTTCTCTGCTACCTTCTCACTTTTCCCCTCATGTGTGACTTCCTCCTCCTCCTCCTCCTCCTCCTCTTCATTCTCCTCTGGGAATGCCAGGTGGTTCTCCCCTCCCTGCCCTGTCTCAAATCTATCTGATCTCTCTTGTATTTCTCTTAGTCTCCTAACAAGCCCCACAGTCAAGAAAAGAAGCATGCAAACCGAAAAGAAAAAAAAAAAAAAAAAAGGTTGGTTAGCATCAGAAACATGCAGAAAGAAAAAAACATGCAGAAGAAAAACATTAAACAGAAAAATAAACTGAAACAAATCATATTTAGAAATGTTGAGCCTCATGTATGAGTAGTCTGGTTATGCATAGGAACTTAGCTGATCTACGCCGTCTGCTGTACCTGATCCTAGATGGACTGCATGATGTCACCCAATTTTGCTTCAGTTTTACCATTTATAACATCTCCATATTCTAATGCCGCATACACACGATCGGAATATCGGCCAGCAAAAGACCAATGAGAGCTTTTCATCGGAAAATGCGACCATGTGTAGGCTCCATCGGACTTTTGCTGGTGGAATTTCGGGCAGCAAAAAATTTAGAGCATGTTCTCATTTTTTCCGACGGAAAACGTTTCTATCGGAAATTTCAATCATCTGTGGCTATTCCGACGCGCAAAATTCCGACACATGCTCGGAAACAATTTGACGCATGCTCGGAAGCATTAAACTTCCTTTTTATAGTGCTGTCGTACGTGTTGTACGTGGCCACGTTATTGACTGTCGGAATTTGGTGTGACCGTGTGTATGCAAGACAGCTTGAGCTGAATTCCTTCGGAATTCCGTCGAAAAAACCTTCGGACTCAATTCCGACGGCAAAACTGGTCGTCTGTACGCGGCATTAGGCCCCTTTCACACAGGGCACATACGCTTTGATGGACTCCACTTTGCTCAGAGGGCAATCACTCCGCTGATGCCCGCTGAGCAGGCGGATGACAGGTCTGTCTCTGCTCAGGGTGCCTATCAGAGCCCCGCTGTCCTCTATGGGAGCTTGGATGAAAATAGATCCGCCTGTCTGTATTCATCCGATTCCATCCAATCTGATCTGCCAGACGGATGGAAAATAGGGTTTCCATCCGTCTGCATTTGGCGGACCAGATCGCATAGCGGCGGATGTCAGCGGAGATGTCACCGCTGACATCCATCGCTCTATAGAGGTGAATGGAGCGTCCGATCAGGTCCGCCTGACAAAAGGACAGGAAGACCTGATCGGACAGCATGTGTGAAAGGGACCTTATGGTTAAAGCGTTTGTAACCCCAACACTTCGTATTCCTGATATGTGCCTGCTGTACCGTGTACTTGTATGAGAAAGTATCCCATTCATTTTGTATTGCTTCGTTTATGTGAAATCCCTGGTGTTCTCGCCAGTCCCTCTGCTTTCCTATTAATAACGGACCACACTAAGCAGGGGCGTGTCCTGACATGCCCACGCTGCACACCCATTCACTGGGGAGTTCAGTGTGCTGCTGCTTCTCCTCCCCCAGCTCTTATGCAGCTGAGAACAGAGGGAATGTGATCACTTATAAAAAAGGAAAAAAAGGTATTTATAAAAAGGTTTCATTTCAATTTTAAACTGAATGGGTCATTTTACAAGGTGATCGTTTACAATCACTATAAGGATAAGTTCACCTGTTTTTATAAAAAATAAAAATGCACATCTTTTTGCAGGTAAAAAAATGTGCATTTATTATATTTTTTACTAGAAGCCTGGAAAGCAGGACTCCTGCAGATTGGCAGTGTATCTGTCTGCTCGTACCTCATATGGGAAGGCAGATAAACACTGACAGGAGGAGACAATGAACTACCTAGAGCGTTCATTGAGAACTACAAGCCACCAGCAGCAAAGGCTGTGGGTACTTTTAGTTTCTCATTCACAGAATCTGTAAATAAATTATGCAAGGTAGAACTCTGGTGTAAAGGGTGAACTCTGATGTAATGAGGGGCTCTGATGGGGTCCCTGATGTAAAGGGAGCTCTGATGAAATGAGGGACTTTGCTTTTAATTATTGAAGTTCTTTATCTTTTGTTTTGAACCATATCGTGCTGATTCCAAAATCAATCCAAGTAAAACACATTTATTCATTTATTATTCATTGTTTTATAAAACTGATTTTTTTTTTCGCCCAAAAAGCTTTGTAAAATATACAATGTGACCCTTGAACCTAAATGTTTGGAGACCCCTACCTTAGGGGATCTGAAAAGATTTTTTCCCTATTGTGCAAGGGTTATTTAATTTCCTCTAGATCTGGTGAGATTAGGATTCTGTGAATGCAGGTCGTTCATTTTTTCTTTTCTATTGGCAGAAGTTGTTTTGTCTTTTTCCAACTTGACTAACTATGTTCTTTGCATGCCTTTTTATAAATGTGGCGTATTTTAATTCTATGTGGCAATAACCACTAAAAGTAAGTGAAAAGTGGTTAGCAAGTGGGAAATGAAGTATTAATCGCTCCAAAACAACTTATGTGGTCAGATATTGGACCACTGATTACCAGCTTTTATTGTAAACAAGCAATGTATTCTGCTACATGCTTTTGGTAAAAAAAATAAATAAAATCCCAATAAGTGTATATTATTTGGTTTGTATTATAGCATCATCTGGTATAGATACTGGATTTTTTTTTTCTTTTTTTTGGCATGCGCCATTTATGCGCCCCCCTAACTTGAAGTGCTGGATCACATATCAGATACGTGATCCAGTGTAGAGAGGCTGCTTTGCTGCCATACGTAAGTGAGAAGTTATCGTAAGACTTGTACTATCCTTTAAAAAACGTAATTTAAATAAGTTGAACTGTATTTTTGTGCTAGACTCAAAAGTGGATAAAAGAACTTTGTTTTTTGGTGAATTAAATATTCACGTCAGTATGTTTTAAAGTGGTTGTAAACCCTTACAAACCACTTTGACCTACAGATAAGCCTAGATTAAGGCTTACATGTAGGTCCAAGAAATATCTCCTAAACCTACATGGTTTAGGAGATATTTGCCAAAAGACAGGTATCGCTGTCTACGGCGCGCAGGCGCACTGAGCGCACCGCTGTTAACGGCGCGCAGGCGCACTGAGCGCACCGCTGTTAACGGCGATATGCCGCGAGTGGCGGCTCCCGTGCGCACGCGCGGGAATGACAGCGCTGGAGCAGCGAGACCCACCAAGAAGATGGAGGCTCTGTACACAAGGTGTCAGGTAAGTGACACATAATGGGCTACTATGCGATGCACAGTAGTCCATTATGCTTTACCTTTGCAGGGAAACAAAGAGGAAGTAAACCCATCAGGGTTTACTTCCTCTTCAAGTAGTTGACAAGATGATACCTTAACTTTTTACCAATTCACACAGATTACCCACTTACTGACTGTGCACTGTAGTTTTACTGCTAGCGGCAGCGCCGAATCACGTATATATATATATATGTGATTCTGCATTTCCGGGTAGGGGGCACGCTCGTACTTCCGCCCGGCTGTGCTATCATTGGCTCCAACACATGCTGATCACTGGTTCCCTGCCAATAGTTCAGGCCAGGACCCGCTGATCATCAGAGCAAGTGAAAGGAGAGAGCTTTGTGTACGTAAACAACACAAAGCTCTCTTCTGACACATGTTGATGTGCTGGTTTTTGTTTCCCTGCAAAGGGAATAAAAAAAGGGAATAAAACCGGCACATCCCTTACTAAAAGCACCTTACAGTACACACGGTAAACATAGTTTGGCACAGATTAAACCCTCCGATTGCCCCAGATGTTAACCCCTTCCCAGCCAGTGTCATTAGTACAGTGTCAGTGTACATTATTAGCATTGATCACTGTATTAGTGTCACTGGAGATGTCAGTGGCAGTTAGCCAGTTCCCACTAAGTGTCAGATTGCCCACCATCCCACTGTAAGCCGCTGATCACCGCCATTACTTATAAAAAAAGAAATAAATAAAAGTTCCAATATATATACTATAGTTTGTAGACGCTATAACTTTCACGCAAACCAATTAATATACACTTATTGGGATTTTTTTAAACCACAGACATAGAGCAGATTATATTTTGGCCAAAATAAGTAAGAAATTTGATTTTCAACATTTTTTTTTATTGGATATGTTTTCAAAATGTATGCTCTACTTTTGTTTAAAGTGCAAAAAAAAAAAAACCCAGTGGCGATCAAATATCACCAAAAGAAAGCTCTTTTTGAGGGAAAAAAAATGAAATACATTTTTTTTTGGAAAAAAATTAAATACATTTTTTTTTGCGTACAGCATTGCATGACCGTGCTATCGCCAGTTAAAGTAGCACAGTGCCAAATAGCAAAAAATGGGGTAAAATCTTCCCGAACTAAAGTGGTTAATGCCACATCAGATGGAAATAATACATTTTGATTCCAACTTATTATCATATACCTATTCACTTTATTACACAATTATAATATAATTTGATGCTTAAATGTTTGATTATTCAAGTAAAAAAGCTCAGGCTGGGTTCACACTATTGCCACATGCGGCTCACAGCAGAGGTCCGGAGCGTCCCCGTTCACCGTTTCAGGTCCGATTTCAGTCCGAATTGTTGTGCTGAATCTGGACCTGAGACAGATCAAAAGACGCACAGGAACCCTGTGCAAATTCGCACCAGAGCCGCAGCCGAGATATGTGAACTGGCTCCATAGAGAGCCAGTCACAATCTGAACCCAGTCTTACAGTCTTGGAAATAAGGTCCCTTTCACCCATGCAATCTGCCTGTACATTTTTTGACCTGTGATTACTGGGCTAAAAACCGACAGCAATACAGCCCTATGGGTGGGTAGATGTAAGCAGACACTTTTCAGATATTTATTTGTAAAAAATTTGGAAAACCGTTTATCATTTTCCTTCCACTTCACAATTATGTGCCACTTTGTTTTGGTCCATCACATAAAATACCAATAAAACACATTTATGTTTTTGGTTTAACACAAAATAAAAATACCAATAAAACACATTTATGTTTTTGGTTGTTAACCGCTTGCCGACCAGCGCACGCCGATTTATGTTGGCAGAATGACACTGGTGGACAAAAGGGCGTACAGGTACGTCCCCTTTAAGAAGCGTTGTTGCGGGCGCACGTCCGCCGTGGTCTCTGTGACCGCGGGTCCTGCAGACTCGATGTCCGCTGGGTGCCCACGATCGAGTCATGGAGAGGTAGAATGGGGAGATGCAAACAAAGCATTTCCCCATTCTGCCTAGTGACAGAGATCACTGCTCTCTGTCATCGAGAGCAGTGATCACTGTCCTGTGTGTTGAAGCCCCTTCCCCCACAGTTAGAATCACTCCCTAGGCAGGGCCGGTCCGTCCCGGGGTGCACGGGGTGCAGTGCACCCAGGCGCCACAGAGGTGGGGGCGCGCTCCCTCCTCCTCTCCTTGTCCGTAGGCGGCGCGGCTCTCTCCGCCTGTCGCGGCCGCGGCCGCGCAGTGACGCCACGGGGGGGGGGGCGCTCCGTGGCCGAGCCCGACTTGTTTAGAACAGAGCGCGTGTGAGGCTTGTGCTGGTGGGCGGGAGGCGGAAGTTAAACACAGGAGGAGTCCTGTGTTTAACTTCCGCCTTCTGCCCACCAGCACAAGCCTCACACACGCTCTGTTCTCCACCCGGGCGGCGCGGCTGCACACTGTCCTCTCCAGCTGCCGCCCGGGTGGTTTTAATTAGCCTAGTGGTGGGGGGGTGGTTTGTCTAGGGGGGGGGGTCTATACCAATGTGGGGGGGGGGTGGTTTGTCCTGGGGGGGTCTATACTAATGTGGGGGGGGGGGGGGGGTTGTCCTGGGGGGGTCTATACTAATGTGGAGGGGTTGTCCTGGGGGGTCCATACTAATGTGGAGGGGTTGTCCTGGGGGGGTCTATACAAATGTGGGGGGGTTTGTCCTGGGGGGTCTACTAATGTGGGGGGGTTTGTCCTGGGGGGGTCTATACTAATGTGGGGGGGGGGGGTTTGTCCTGGGGGGTCTATACTAATGTGGGGGGGGGTTGTTGTCCTGGGGGGGTCTATACTAATGTGGGGGGGGGGGTTTGTCCTGGGGGGTCTATACTAATGTGGGGGGGGGGGGGTTTGTCCTGGGGGGTCTATACCAATGTGGGGGGGGGGGGGGGGGGGTTTGTCTAGGGGGGGGGGTTTGTCCTGGGGGGGTCTATACTAATGTGGGGGGGGGGGTTGTCCTGGGGGGTCTATACTAATGTGGGGGGGGGTTTGTCCTGGGGGGGTCTATACTAATGTGGGGGGGGGGTTGTCCTGGGGGGTCTATACTAATGGGGGGGGGTTTGTCCTGGGGGGGTCTATACTAATGTGGGGGGGTTTGTCCTGGGGGGGGTCTATACTAATGTGGGGGGGGGTGGTTTGTCCTGGGGGGGGTCTATACCAATGTGGGGGGGGTGGTTTGTCCTGGGGGGTCTATATTAATGTAGGGGGGTTTGTCCTGGGGGGTCTATATTAATGTAGGGGGGGTTTTGTCCTGGGGGGGGGGTCTATACTAATGTATGGGGGGGTTTGTCCTGGGGGGGGTCTATACTAATGTGGGGGGGTGGTTTGTCCTGGGGGGTCTATACTAATGGGGGGGGGTTTGTCCTGGGGGGTCTATACTAATGTGGGGGGTGGTTTGTCCTGGGGGGGTCTATACTAATGTGGGGGGGTGGTTTGTCCTGGGGGGTCTATACTAATGGGGGGGGGGGGGGTTTGTCCTGGGGGGGGTCTATACTAATGTGGGGGGGGGTGGTTTGTCCTGGGGGGGTCTATACTAATGGGGGGGGGGGTTTGTCCTGGGGGGGGTCTATACTAATGTGGGGGGGGGGGTTTGTCCTGGGGGGTCTATACTAATGTGGGGGGTGGTTTGTCCTGGGGGGTCTATACTAATGTGGGGGGTGGTTTGTCCTGGGGGGGTCTATACTAATGTGGGGGGGGGTGGTTGTCCTGGGGGGTCTATACTAATGTGGGGGGGGGGGTCCTGGGGGGGGTCTATACTAATGGGGGGGTGGGGGGGTGGGGGGGGGGGTGGTTTGTCCTGGGGGGGTCTATACTAATGTGGGGGGGTGGTTTGTCCTGGGGGGGGGGTCTATACTAATGTGTGGGGGGGGGGTGGTTTGTCCTGGGGGGTCTATACTAATGTGGGGGGGTTTCGTCCTGGGGGGGGTCTATACTAATGTGGGGGGGGTGGTTTGTCCTGAGGGGGTCTATACTAATGTGGGGGGGTGGTTTGTCCTGGGGGTCTATACTAATGTGGGTGGCGGGCTGGTTTGTCCTGGGGGTTTATACTAATGTAGGGGGGGTTTGTCCTGGGGGGTCTATACTAATGTGGGGGGGGGGGGTTTGTCCTGGGGGGGGGCTATACTAATGTGGGGGGGGGTCTGTACTAATGTGGGGGGGGGTTGTCCTGGGGGGGTCTATACTAATGGAGGGGGTGGTTTGTCCTGGGGGGTCTGTACTAATGGAGGGGGGGGTTTGTTCTGGGGGGTCTGTACTAATGGAGGGGGGGGGTGGTTTGTTCTGGGGGGTTGTACTAATGTAGGGGGGAAAGGTTTGTCCTGAGGGGGGTCTATACTGATAAAGGGGGTGTTTTGTCCTGGGGGTCTATACTAATGGGGGGGGGTCTGTCCTGAGGGAGGTATTTATACTTAGTGAAGGGTCTGCACTGACGGAGGGGGGGGTCTATACTTAATGGAGTGGGGTCTGTACTGAGGGATGACTATAGTTGGTGGAGGGGGTGATACCATGTTTTACTGCACCAGGTGACACCAACCCTAGTGATGCCACTGCAGCTGCGGGCTCTTATTTCCCCTCTCCCTCACCTCCTCGTGCGCTGCTGTACTAGTGAGCGGCGCACTATGTTTCTTCCCCCGCCTTCATAACGGCCAGGGAAGAAAAAACAAAGGAGCAAAGAAAAGGATTGTGGGACATGTGGTCCCAAGGACTGGCAGCCCCACTGTAACACGGAAACTGCAGCCCAAACAGCATGCTCCGCTGAATGGGAGAGAGAAAGCCAGGAGCCCGGGGAAGCTTTCAGGGAAGGGCACCCAGGACTCCAGAGGGAGAGGGCAGTGCTGAGAGAACACCATCAGAGAGAGAGAAAGCCACACAGCCTGGCGCCATCCCTGGTGGAGGAAGGAATAGAGTCATTGCAGGAATACAGATATGGGCTCTACCCAGCGGAGTCGCCACGGGCAATTCAGAGTGAGCTGACTCCTGATCAGAGGAACCGTTGTTGCTGTATCGCTGGGTCAGGTGAGAGGGCCGATCGGCCATTATTTACTACCATCTCTTGTAACATGTCTGCAGTCTCTGACCATCTCTTGTAACATGTCTGCAGTCTCTGACCATCTCCTGTATTGTGTGCAGCCTGACCGTCTCCTGTACTATGATTGCAGTCTCTGACTGTCTCTAGTATCATGTCTACAGTCTCTGACCATCTCCTGTACTATGTCTGGGGGCTCTTTCTAATAGACTCTCTAACAGAAGCCCTTTCTGTGTGCATCAGAGAGACTCCCCTCCAGGTCTCATTATTGTACGCTCTTCCTGTATTTTCTTTATTGGTAAAAGATCATGGGAGGATCCCAGGGTAACGAAGACTTCTTACGGGTACATCTCTGTGTTGAAGTCGTTGTCATAGAAACATTTGTAAAGGGGAGGAGTTGGTAAGATGACCACGCCCACGTGGGGGCGCCAGAAATATTTCTGCACCCAGGCGTCTGTGACCCTAGGATCGGCCCTGTCCCTAGGACACACCTAACTCCTTCACCGCCCCCTAGTGGTTAACCCCTTCACTGCCAGTAAAATATTTCTGCACCCAGGCGTCTGTGACCCTACTAATAAAAAAAAATTATAATAAAAATGCCATAAAACTATCCCCTATTTTGTAGACGCTACAACTTTTGCGCAAACCAATCAATAAACTCTATTTGTGGGGAAAAAAGGACATCAATTTTGTTTGGGTGCAATGTCGCAAGACCGCGCAATTGTCAGTTAAATCGGCGCAGTGCCAAATCGCAAAAAAATGCTCTGGTCAGGAAGGGGGTAAAACCTTCCGGGGCTGAAGCCGTTAAAGTGGCAATCAAAACTTCCATTAGGATCTGTGTTTAACATTTACAAACTGGAGTTGATTGGTACTTTAATAACTTCAACAAAGCTTGCTGTTCACACTGGTCCTATACAAGTCAAAGCCTGTGTCAAACAGGCCTAAGGCCTGATTCACACCTAGGCATTTTTAGTGCTTTTTGCATTTTGCAGATTTGCACTACAGAACGTGTTCCATAGGAAACCATGTTAAATGGACTGTAGTGCAAATCTGCAAAATGCAAAAAGCACTAAAACTGCATAGGTGTGAATGGAGCCTAACAAAGGATTTTTGTTATCTCTGGAGGCAGGCTTCAAATTACTTTATTAAAAGTTTATTAGACCTATCCAGTAAGGCAGTGGAAATAACAGCCAAACAAATTTAAGTTTACTGTAGCCAGATAAGTGAAAGACTCGTTCTGATTGGTTGCTGCTGTTTTCTCTCTTTGGCTCACCAAGTAGGACATCACACATTGTAGTGCATGCTGCATTATGTAAGTATAACAGGCTCACCTTATTTTCTTGTTCCCTCGCGGCCTCTCAGACTGGACAGACATGTAGCTTGTACTGCTGAAGCGGGAGGCACTGCTTGTCCTGGAAACGGCGGACACATCGCTCACATCGCTGTCTGAAGATTTGTTGGAAACATTGTCTGAACCCCTCTGCGGATCCCGCCCGGACCGGTACTGAAAAGACACAGCAAAGGAATCACTCGCTCTGCAGCATGCTGCTTCTCAAGTCAAAGAACTGTGTAGTCTTTTGGTGTGTGAAATTGAAAAGGCCCATCCAGATCTTAATTGCACAGGAAAATCTGTCGAGTGAATTTAAATAGCTGCACTATCACACTTTCCAAGCATTAGGTGCATTACCGTACAGGAGGAAACCTAAGTGCAATTCAATTACAAGCATGGGCAGGTTCACAATGCCTAGATCAGGGTTCAGCCACAGGATGGGTATTGCGGAGAGAAGTATGGAAACAGCATTTATATATATTACAATTACAGTTGTGGGATTCCTTACCTGGAAAACCATTACCCAAAGTATTTCTAAATATCTTAACCCCTCTAAGGTCCGCCCTATAGCAGTTTTACTGCTACAGGTTGGCACCTCTGTGCCAGGTCACGTTTCCGGGGTAGGGGGCACGCATGTGTGCTGCCAGCGACTCCCTCCTGCTGAGACTGCAAACAGCGGGAGCCTATCGGTGGGTACCGTGGACTCAATGTTCAGTGGAACCCATCGATCATTCTGCAGAGAGACAGAATGGTGGTCTGCCTATGTAAACAAGAAAGATCACTGGGAAGTCATGGATCCAGGATCCTGTGTAAAAGCACCTCCCACAGTGTAGTAAAACACTGGTTAGGCACAAAGATAAAAAAAGGGACATCAATTTTATTTGGGTACAGCGTTGCACTACTACTGCAATTGTCAGTTTAAGTAAAATGGCCTGGTTATGAAGGGGGGTAAATCTTCCAGAGGACAAGTGGTTAAAGTTGTTTACTAAAACTGTCAGAATCTGGTGCAGCCATGCATAGTAACCAATCAGCTTCTAACGTCAGCTTGTAGTTAGGCCCCTTTCACACGGACGGTCCGTTCAGGTCCGCCTGTCAGTTTTTTAAGCGGACCCTCCATAGACCTCTATGGGGTGTCGGATGTCAGCGATGACATGTCCGCTGACATCCGACCCGCTCCGATCCGAAAAAGAGTGATGGAGAAAAACCCTATTTTTCCATCCGTCTGCGGATCGGATGACGACGGACTCTACGGTCCGTTGTCATCCGAACCCCACATAAGGGAGAACGACGCTATGACAGGTCCGTCCCTGCACAGAGTGCAGAGACAGACCTGTCATCTTCCTGCACAGCGGGGGATCGACGGAGCGATCCCCCACTGAGCAGAGCGGGCTCCATACACGGACACGTCCGTGTGAAAGAGCCCTTAAGCTTTATCAATATGGCCGTTTTATCACCAGCGGACCGACGTCTGTTTCCATCTGATTCGCTGGACAGATGGGGAACGTATCGCCATACATCACCCATTGTTCTCTGTGGGGCAGCGGATGTCAGCGGACATGTGTCTGATGACACCTGCCAGGCATCTGAACCGATTAAATCCGCTAAAAATAGATGTATGGCGATACGTTCCCCATCTGTCCAGTGAATTGGATAGAAACAGACAAGCAGTCTGTTTCCATCCGACGGCCCCATAGGGGAGAACGGGACTGTGTCCGCGTCTGCTCTGCATAGCGGAGACGACACGGACCTGTCATCCGTCTGCTCAGTGGGGATCAGCGGAGAGATCCCACCCGGCTGAGCAGGCGGATTCCGCTTGGACGGATCCGCTCCATCTGAAAGGGACCAAAAACGTAGAGCTGATTGATCACTATGCACAGCTGTTCCAGATACTTCTTATGCAGGCCATACATGGGTCGAATTTTCGAAAAAATATTCTTTTGAAAATCAGAAATTTTGTGTGTTATGTGATCTGATGGTGCCACCATTGATTTTGAAATTCGACCAACCAAGCCTTCAATTTCACCTCATGTTTCCTGGCTGGGAATCTTCTTTTCCTTCCAGTTCACAGCTCATGGCCATTTATTTTTCGATTATATTTCTTGCAAGTTTCTCCCATCATTGATTAGAAATTTTAGTTTTCCCAAAAATGTCCAACGTGCCCCACTCAAATTCGATGGCCACGTAATAATTGGCCATTGCTGCAGCCCACTAATGGTGTGAAATTTGAACGAAAATTCATAGTTACAATTTTCGAAATAAATTTTTTGGGGAATTTGACCCATGGCCTGCTTTAGTCTTGCACAGTTGTACAGGCTTCTCTCCTGTAATTAAATTGCTTGCTCTGATTTTATTTCACACTGTAATGCCGCGTACACACGATCGGAATTCTCGTCGGAAAAAAGCTGATGGTTTTCCCAACGGAATTCCGCTCAAACTGTCTTGCCTACACACGGTCACACTAAATTCCGACCGTCAAGAACGCGGTGACGTACAACACTACAACGAGCCGAGTTCAATGCTTCCGAGCATGCGTCGAATTGTTTCCGAGCATGCGCAGGAATTTTGCGCATCAGAATTGCTACAGACGATCGGAATTTCCGATCTTTTGCTCTCAATTTTTTGCTGTCGGAAATTCGGCCAGCAAAATTCCTATGGAGCCTACACACGGTCGCATTTTACGATGAAAAGCTCTCATCTGTCTTTTTCTGGCCGGAATTCCGATCGTGTATTCAATAAAATCTGCAGAGCAGACCCTTATTTCCTGGCTGGACAACATCCAGCATCATCTGGGCCTTTCCTCTCCAGACTCTCTGTTCCTTGGACCACCCCTGTCATTCACTGGATTTCAGTTCTTTCAGTCTCTTCATTACATGTGAATGTTACCTAGTTACATTTGGTCTAAAAATCTAATGAGTATTGTCTATACATAAAATACATAAAATCTGATTTGTTTTTTATTCTTTTTTTATAGACTCAGGTTTATAAACCTAAATATGGATCTCCCCAAACCAGGGAAATGATCCGACATCCACATTTCCAGCACCTATATTGAGCAGCAATAAAAATAGCTTGTATATAGATGGTGGTACTGAAAAGAGCCCAATCAATGGCACTCTATCAGCTCAGCAACTTTAGGATATAAGCAATCTTATATATTGATACACCAATCATTCTAGGATTTTTAGCTAAAGATCCATAAAAAGCATGTCTACTTAAATATATATCAATTATATTGTCCAGCGGGAGTGAAGTCAGGAAATGAGTAATAGGGGATGCTTCCCAAATACTGTATATTCCACAAAGTGTACACAGCATTTAGTCTTTGCACATATTTTGAAGTTATCTGCCAGTTCACAAATGAATAGGAGCCTACAAATATATAGCCTGGGGTTTCCAAACTCTTCAGTCTCATACCATTTTGAAATTTTCCACATTTTGTCATGTTACAACCAAAAACGTAAATGTATTTTATTGGGATTTCTATGTGATAGACCAACACAAAGTGGCACATAATTGTGAAGTGGAAGGAAAATGATACCGTAAATGGTTTTCAAAAAGTTTTACAAATAAATATGTGAAAAGTGTTTTGTACATTTGTATTCAGCCCCCCTGAATCAATACTTTGTAGAACCACCTTTCCTGCAATTACAGCTGCAAGTCTTTTTGGGGATGTCTCTACCAGCTTTGCACATCTAGAGAGTGACATTTTTTGCCCATTCTTCTTTGCAAAATAGCTCAAGCTCTGTCAGATTGGACAAAAAACATCTGTGAACAGCAATTTTCCAGTCTTGCCACAGATTCTCACTTGGATTTAGATCTGGACTTTGACTGGACCATTCTAACACATGAGTATGCTTTGATCTAAACCATTCCATTGTAGCTCTGGCTGTATGTTAAGGGTCGTCGTCCTGCTGGAAGGTGAACCTCCGCCCCAGTCTCAAGTCTTTTGCAGACTCTAACAGGTTTTCTTCTAAGATTGCCCTGTATTTGGCTCCATCCATCTTCCCATCAACTCTGACCAGCTTCCCTGTCCCTGCTGAAGAAAAGCATCCCCACAACATGATGCTGCCACCACCATGTTTCACAGTGGGGATGGTGTGTTCAGGGTGATGTGCAGTGTTAGTTTTCTGCCACACACAGCGTTTTGCCTTTAGGCCACAACGTTAAATTTTGTTCTCATCTGACCAGCACACCTTCTTCCACATGTTTCCTGTGTCCCCCACATGGCTTCTCGCAAACTGCAAACAGACTTCTTATGGCTTTCTTTCAACACTGGCTTTCTTCTTGCCACTCTTCCATAAAGTCCAGATTTGTGGAGATCACGACTAATAGTCGTCCTGTGGACAGATTCTCCCACCTGAGCTGTGGATCTCTGCAGCTCCTCCAGAGAATCTCTTGGTTGCTTCTCTGATTAATGTTCTCCTTGCCCGGCCTGTCAGTTTAGGTGGACGGCCATGTCTTGGTAGGTTTGCAGTTGTACCATACTCTTTCCATTTTCAGACAATGGATTGAACAGAGCTCCGTGAGATGTTCAAAGCTTGGGATATTTTTTTATAACCTAACCCTGCTTTAAACTTCTCCACAACTTTATCCCTGACCTGTCTGGTGTGTTCACTAAGGTTCTCTAACAAACCTCTGAGGGCTTCACAGAACAGCTGTATTTATACTGAGATTAAATTACACACAGGTGGACTCTATTTACTAATTAGGTGACTTCTGAAGGCAATTGGTTCCACTAGATCTAAGTTAGGGGTATCAGAGTAGGGGGCTAAATACAAATGCACGCCACACTTTTCACATATTTATTTGTAAACAATTTTGAATACCATTTATCATTTTCCTTCCACTTCACAATTATGTGCCACTTTGTTTTGGTCTATCACATAAAATACATTTACGTTTTTGGTTTCATGACAAAATGTGGAAAATGTCAAGGGGTATGAATACTTTTTCAAGATATATATATATATATATATACACGCACACACAGTATCTCCTCTTGTACACTCCTCACATTTTATTATATCTTTTTACAGCTTGTATAACAGTGTAAATTTGCTGTCCCCTCAAAATAACTCAACACACAGCCATTAGGCCCCTTTCACACTTGTGCGACTTCAAAGTCGCGCGATTTTACCACGATTTTGCCGCGATTCACGGCCGCGATTTCAATGAATGCCTGTGTAAGTGGCATCAAAATCGGACCAAAGTAGTGCAGGGACTACTTTGAAGTCGCACTAATATGAATGGCTGTTATTGGAAATCATGGGGAACGACTTGAAGTCGTACTGATATGAATGGCTGTTATTGGAAATCATGGGGAACGACTTGACATGCTACTTTGCAGTCCCAAATCGTGGGACAAGTCATATAAGTGTGAAAGGGGCCTTAGGCCGGTTTCACACTGGGGCGGTGTATATTTAGCGCTGCTTTACCGTCGTTTTAGCCGCGGTATTCGGCCGCTAGCGGGGGGGGGTTTAACCCCCGCTAGCGGCCGAAAAAGGGTTAAAACCCCCCGCAAAGCGCCGCTTTGCTGGCGGTATCCCCGCGGTGTCCCATTGATTTCAATGGGTAGGAGCGGTATAGGAGCTGTGAATACATCGCTCCAAATATGCTGCTAGCAGGACTTTTTTTACCGTCCTGCTAGCGCACCGCTCCAGTGTTAAAGGACCTGCTTTTTTCAGGAGTTATACAGGTGCTATTTTTAACGCTGTAGCTCCTGAAAAACCCTTCAGTGTGAAAGGGGCCTTAATGTCTAAACGCTGGCAACAAAAGTGAGTACAATGAAGCTTTACCTCATTTACTAAGCTCTGTAGAAACTGAACTTTGCAAAGTGCACAGTCAATATGCCATTAGTAAATCAACCACATAGTATTCTCAGAACTCCTGGATATCAAACCTATTCTGAGACTGTGAGGTTGTTTTGGTTATATCCTCACGGGGGGTATTTACCCGCACTTCCTGCCCCTGTGATACCCTCACTTCTCCTGATGACACCATGTTAGGGTAAGTCTTCTCACTGGGAACTTAGAAAACCATATCAACCTGGCAGAAGTGCTCTTCTTCTGCTGTATCGTTTTGGTGCAATAAAACCTGACCTAATATTCGAGAAGCTCTTCTTTACCTTGGAATTAAAATCTTTTTCTAGCCTTGAGTCTGATCCAGTTGTTTGCTTATATTTGTTGATCTTCATCTTTATCTGCCGATTCCTCTCTTCTACATCCATCGAACCTGTGAACCATAGAATAAGAATACGTCAGCCCAGCTCAACTTTTTATTCTATTTAACAAAGCAAAATTTGTCAAAATTTTGTGGACATGATTTTAGAACTAGGTCGTACTGACATCACATCCTTAAGGGCCTAATCCTACTGATGCATTACAGTAACGTGCTACACCACTAGACATGTTAACGCTCGCTACTAAGTTAATCCTGAATAGCGCCCCAAGCACCTAGCCACACCACAATGCACAGATGTGAACCATTTGTGTATTGCAGCGTGCTGCAGTGAAAGAAATGGTGCAGGTCACATTTTTCATGTTTTGAGGTACTCTGCCAGCAATTCAAAATGAATAAGCTGCCTAAACACAGTAGGCCTCAACGCACAAAAAAAACATACCTTAACACAACCCATAGTGTGAAAAAAAGAACCGACCATATTGTCTTAGAGGCTTGATAACTGCAAAAATTTGTTTAGTCCATCATATCACCCAGAAACACTGCAGACAGCCATATTGCTGGCTTAGCAAATATACAACATATTTGTTTATTAGAAACAAATGCAGATCAAAGGCTGTGTCTTAGGCTACATGCTGAAGTAGGCCAACTCACCGTGGTTGGCGTATGACTTGTACTACATGAATATACATTTCAAGCGGAAATCAATTTCTTCCCTATGTGGCTGGTTCACATAAGTGCACTGCAATTTATTGTGCTTTAAAGGAAGGTCCCCAGCTTTACACAAACATTATATTATCAAAAGTATTGGGGCACCTGCCTTTACACGCACATGAAATTTAATGGCATCCCAGTCTTAGTCCGTAGGGTTCAATGTTGAGTTGACCCACCCATGGCAGCTATAACAGCTTCAATTCTTCTGGGAAGGCTGTCCACAAGGTTTAGGAGTGTGTCTATGGGAATGTTTGACCGTTGTTCTAGAAGCGCATGAGGTCAGGCGCTGATGTTGGACGAGAAGGCCTGGCTCGCAGTCTTTGCGCTAATTCATCCCAAAGGTGTTCTATCAGGTTAAGGTCGGGAATATGTGCAGGCCTGTTACGTTTCTCCACCTCAAACTCACTCATCCATGTCTTTATGGACCATGCTTTGTGAGCTGGTCCAAATCATCAAGGGGGATTATGGTGTGGGGTTGTTTTTCAGGGGTTGGACTTGGCCCCCTTCGTTCCAGTGAAGGGAACTCTTAAGGCGTCAGTTTTGGACAATTTCATGCTCCCAACTTTGTGGGAACAGTTTGGGGATGGCCCCTTCCTGTTCAAACATGACTGCTCACCAGTGCACAAAGTAAGGTCCATAAAGACATGGATGATCGAGTTTGGGGTGGAGGAACTTGACTGGCCTGCACAGTCCTGACCTAAACCTGAGAAAACACCTTTGCGATGAATTAGATCAGTGACTGTGAGCCAGGCCTTCTTGTCCACACCAGGATGCCGGACCTCACAAATGTGCTTCTGGAAGAATGGTCAAACATTCCCATAGACACACTCCTAAACCTTGTGGACAGCCTTCCCAGAAGAGTTGAAGCTGTTATAGCAGCAAAGGGTGGGCCAACTCAACATTGAACCCTACGGACTAAGCCCCCGTACACACGGTCGGAAAATCCGACCACAAAATCCGTCGGATTTTTTCCGACGGACTTCATCTGAAACTGGTGTTGCATACACACGGTCGGACAAAGTTATCGGAAAATCCGATCATTCCAAGCGTGATGATGTTCGTTCGTTACGACGGAACTACGTTCACGTTAGTAGACAATAGCTTTGGTCTCGTAATTTGATCTGAGCGTGCGTGGCACTTTGCCCGTCGGAATTCTTGACACACGATCGGAAAAAGTCAGATCGGATTTTGTTATCGGAAAAATTTAGATCCTGCTCTCAAATTTTTCCCGTCGGATTTTCCGACCGTGTGTACGGGGCATAAGACTTGGATGCCATTAAAGTTCATGTTCGTGTAAAGGCAGGGGTTCCTATACTTTTGGCAATATAGTGTAGTTGTGAACAGTTGATATAATCACCTTAGGCCACATGTTAAACTTGAACTAGTAATACTCAGCCAATTTATATTTGTGGAGTTAGGTATCCCATGCCCAGTATTTCATTGTGAAAGCCAGAGTACAGAACAGTTCATTGATCTAGCCCACGATATGGCTGCCTCCATTGTCTGAGGGTGACTGGAGCACTTAAAATATTTCTGTAGCCAAACAGAGAAAAATTAACCATTGGTGCCCCCTAAAAGTTACGGATTGGTTGAAATGTCATGAATCCTGCATCAATGAATATAGTTCTTCTATGTAAAGAACATGGGTTCTCTCCAAAGGAATTTTTTTACCACACAAAGTAGCTGTGTGAAATTTGAAACTTAGATGGAAGCTCTTAGGCCGGTTTCACACTGGGGCGGTGGGGGGGGGCGGCGGCGGTAAAGCAGCGATATATTTAGCGCCGCTTTACCGTCGTTTTAGCCACGGTATTCGGCCGCTAGCGGGGTGGTTTTAACCCCCCCAGCGGCCGAAAAAGGGTTAAAACCCCCCCGCAAAGCGCAGCTGCAGCAGCGCTTTGCCGGCGGTATTACCGCGGTGTCCCATTAATTTCAATGGGTAGGAGCGGTGAATACACCGCTCCAAATATGCTGCTAGCAGGACTTTTTTTTACCGTCCTGCTAGCGCACCGCTCCAGTGTGAAAGCCCTCCGGCTTTCACACTGGAGTTAAAGGACCGGCTTTTTTCAGGAGCTATACAGGCGATATTTTTAGCGCTGTAGCTCCTAAAAAACGCCCCAGTGTGAAAGGGTCCTAATTCTCTGAATCCAGTGACATGTACTAGCCCTATAGTCAATGGCCTTGACCTAATATTCAGACGGAGAGTCACAGTATGGTAGCTTGCATCTGAGTTTTCTCACACCAGCTTTGTGGCAGATTGTCTTTAAAGAAACCAAACAGGATAAGTAAATGAACATATAAATGCTTACATCTCATGCAAGAACTGTCAAATTTATTAAAATGTAAAATACCTTTCCCTTCCCCATTATGAAATTACTCAAATATAGTCCCAAATTTTAGCAGCGTTTTCAGGACCAGAAAAAGTAAACCTAATAATGACATATATGCTTTAGAAAAAGCAATGGAGACCAGCAATACTGACACATGCTATGTTGGAATGAAAATCAGTGTTGTAGCATCCCCTGCCAGCCATGTCTTAGTACCAAAGGAAGTATCTTGTTTATCCTGACTACTTTAGCAATAAAAGGAGAAATGTGGTGCTATTTTTTAATATAGAAACATATTAATTTTTGTCTTTCCCTATAGCTGCAGGATGTTTTTTTCTCTGTGTTATTGGCTATGCTGCCTGCCATAACTGTAGTCTTTAGAAGCTTCTAAAAGAAGATCAGCCACTGTAATGACTACAAGTCCAATCACTACTATAAGCACTGCCTTTCTATCTGTGACTTCAAATAGCATGTTTATCCTCATCCCACCGGGGAGCAGTGGCTTGTGTTGAGGAGGGTTTAGAGCAGGGTTTCTTAACCAGGGTTCCGTGGAACCCTAGGGTTCCTCCAATGGTTGCTAGGGGTTCCTTGAGCAATGACCAATTTTTGCCTCTAAGATAAGTTCCCAGTGACACCAATGATCTTTTTAGCTATCTGTAGGGGTGGGGGGGGGGGGGGGGGGGGGAATTCTTCCAAGACCACAGATGTAAGGGGCACTCTTCCACTGACCATCACACCAATGTATCATGAGTTGTAGATATAGCCATTTCTAACAGGGGTTCCCTGAGACCGAAAAGTTATTTCAAGGGTTCCTCCGTGTTGAAAAGGTTGAGACAGTCTGGTTTAGAGGTATTCCATGTAACTGAAAACTGTATATTTTACCTCTGTTACCATTACCCAAAGTAGAACTAAAGGTAAAACTTTATTTTTTTTCATTTTGGATGGAGTAAGGGAGGGTTATAAGCCCTGTCAGTTAATTTTCACCCTCTGTATCTCATTGGGGAGATTTACCTGCACTTCCTGTCCCATAGCCAAAACAGGAAATGAGAGGAAATCCTTCCAAAATGAGAGAATTTCTTACTGTGATCAGAACTAGTGACTCCATTGTAAGATTTACGGTTTATTACTGTTCTAGGGACAACCCTAAATTTGGGATTTTCTTTCATTTTCACTTTTGGTGTTAATGGTAAACATGACAAATAAGGTTGTACACAATAAAAAATCCCAAATAGATTTGAAATAGCAGAGTGTGTCTAATCTTATTCCCGAGTACTTGTAGTAAGCACCCCAGGTTGGACGGGAGAGTGAGTGGATCCCGACTGAAATGATCCCTTACAATAGAGATGGGGAATCCCTTACTGTGACCAGAACTAGTGTCTCCATTGTAAGATTCCTCTTCATTACTGTTCTGGAGACAAACCTAAATTTGGGATTTTCTTTCATTTTCACTTGTTGTTAATGGTAAACATGATAAATTCGGAGGGTGAATCTCCCTAACGGGGGCACAGACAGCAATACAAACTGACAGGTGTTCTAATACCTCTCCACTCCACCCAAGGCAAATAAAAATGGCTTTGGCTATACTTTAAATGTAAATTACAATAGCTTTGGATCATTTTTATATTTATTTAAGTTCTGAAACTGATACCTATTAATAGTCTATTCACTAAAAAACATTTCTGCACAAAAGACTTGCGTTAAAAAAATAGAAGAAAGGAACAGTGCTAGAGGCAAAACGTCCACTTAAAGTTAACGTAAACCCTTCTCCTACTATCCCTTCTGCTTCTCATCCCTTTATTCGGAGGTCCCTGCACATCTATTTGGTTACTGTGTATTTCTCCCTTTTGTGTAGGTGTGTGAATCTCTACACCCCTTTATTAAAGTGGTTGTAAAACCTTACAAGCCACTTTTCACTACAGGTAAGCCTACAATAAGGCTTATCTGTAGCTACCACGATATCTCCTCAACCTGCACGGTTCAGGAGATTTCCCCTGTATCAGCATGTGCCAACATCATTGGCACATGCACACTGAAGCAATGGCTCGTTCATGGCGTTGCTTCAGCTAGTGTGCTGTTACCGGCGGGAGTGACGTCACTGCGGCTCCGGAGCCCGCGATACCTTGAAGTAACTCTGGGAGCGATGTCGCCGGCCAGAGCTGTGTACTGGGAACGCTGCGCTGGCTTCAATCTAAGGTGAGTATTTCAGAATGAGCTAGTATATGCAATGCATAATAGATAATTATGCCTTTCACTTGCAGGTTGTTTAAACCACTTTAAAAGGGACTTGGTAATTCATCCTTCTTTGTTTTACATTGAATGTCCCCTACCCTGTCTCCCTATAGATTACTCTACAGAGGGTTGATTTATTTAGATCTCCTTTCCCTTCAGGGGTTAGGGTAATTTGCTTCAAGCCCTACCTGGTCACTGGAAAAATTCTGGTTGAGACATACCTAGTATCCTAGGCTTCGGCCTTTAGCTTACAAAATTTTTGTTTACCAATTTTGCGGTTGGTCTAATTTTCCCCACATCACCGGTTTCCTTATGGTGATTGCTGCGTTGTCCTCCACTTTTGCCGAGATCCATTATTCTTTCAGATAACAGTTTACTCCTAGTGCTACCTGTTACCCATTGGTGGTACCAGTCCTACCCTGAAAAACAGATTTTTCTTGGTGGACGATTACCTTCATATGTCATGCAGGAGCATGTTCTGCTGGCACAGGGATGCACAGGTGTTGCATGCAACTCCTTGCTGGCAGACTATTGGGACACAGGGCTGCACAGACACAGTCGCTGTGTATCAATGTGATATCCGTGTGGGTGCGTGTCCCTGAACTCACCCTCTGTGCATTGGGGACTGTGCACAGATGTCACCTTGGGACACAGCAGCTGAGTCCGTGCAGTCGTGCATCCCAATAGACATCCTGTGCCTTCCTGTGCCGGCAGTACATGCTCCTGCAAGGCACATGGAGGTAATTGGCCACATGAACAAGCTCTTTCTCTGGTCTTTTAGCCTATAGTTCCTCTGAATATTCTCCTTGTAATATTTCCACACCTGTTGGATTTCTGAGTGGCCCTAAATTGGATAGCTTTTGGATATCCAACACATCTGTGATTCACTATATCATTGTGTCCCTCACTGGGCGATAAGGAACATAAGAATTTTGTAACCTGTCAGTAGTTTTTACCTTTCCTTACTCTATCCAAAACTGCAAAAAACTTTTTGGCTATATAGACACCTTAAAGTGGTTCTGCACCCATTTCATTTAGTAAATCTCTTTGCCTTCCAAATCAGGCAAAGAGTACTAAATGAAATGTGTGTTTTTTTTTTTTAACTTACCTTGTAATTGATGACTTCCGGTCTTCTCTCTCTTCGGCGGTGGGCGGGGTCCCTGCGTCGATCGTCGTCAGGCCGCACTGTCTCCTGGGATCTGGTGTCATTGTTCCCAGGAGTCAGTGCGGACATCTTCCGAAATCTCGCGAGATTTCGGCCACACCTTCCGAAATCTTGCGAGATTTCGGACACATCTTCCGAAATCTCGCGAGATTTCGGACACATCTTCCGAAATCTCGTGAGATGTCGGCAGATGTGCCGTTACTGCGCACGCGCGAGTAACGGCGGTGCATGCTGGGCCATCTAAAGTGCCTGTGGGGGTTTCACATGCCCACAGGCAAGATGGCCCCCAGCACAAAAGAAGAAGATGAGGAACTTCATCGGACGAAAACCGGCGGCGATCGAGATGGAAGATGGAACAGGTGAGTCCCCCAATAAAGGTAAGCATCCTTTGTATACCCCCCCAAAAAAATATATATATATACAGAGTGCAGAACCGCTTTAAAAAGGTTGTAAACATCTGAAAAAATTCTCTCTCAAAAAAAACCTGCAAGACAAAGGCATAGCGAGCTAGTATGCATCGCACCCTTTCTTTTTAGATTGTAAGCTCTAACGAGCAGGGCCCTCTGATTCCTCTTGTACCAAATTGTAATGTAATTGTAATGTCTGCCTTTATTTTGTTAAGCGCTGCGCAAACTGTTGGCGCTATATAAATCCTGTATAATAATAATAATTATGAAATACTTACCTTAAAATGAAGCTGTTGCAACAGCCGACATCTTTCCTGGAGCTTCTTCTGGGTTTGCGGGCTCCGGCTGTGATTGGCCGGAGCCGTGATGATGTCACTCTCGCGCATGCGTTTGGGAGCCACAGGCGGTTCCTTCAGAGCGCATGCGCCAGTGATGTCACTGGCTGCATGCACTGGAAATATCTCCTATGCTGTACAGGTTTAGGAGATATTTTCAATACCAATGCCTTATCATAGGCTTACCTATAGGTAAAAGTTTGCAGAGGAAGTTTACTTCCTCTTTAATACTTAATATCTCTGTACTGATAATGTAAAATGTTCATGTTCACCCATTTGTATTTAAACTCTTTAGCATAAGCCTGATTATAAAAATGAAGCAACTTGTATTTCACTGCCACTTTATAGAATACAGATCAACACATGAAATCATTTTACCAGACAGTATTAAAAGCATATTTTCTATTTAAATTACATATGGCTATGTTATTCAGATTTTACCCACAAGCAAACAGTAATTATGAAAATAATTAGATTAGATATTTACTTTTCTTCTTTAATCACCTCAATGCTTCAGTTATGTGACCAAGCCTAGGCCTTCCGAGTGTTCTCTGCCAACGGACAAAGAGCACTAGGGCAGAGCTACTGCTTGGTTGGCTATTCCTCCCGACTCTCCCCAAGCCCAGAGATTGGGCTAAACAATGGTCATGTGGCTGCCACCAAATGACAAAACATTTCTGACCTTTGAAGAATAAAGGTGTTTCAAATAGCTATGGATTTCTGAACTATGCACTAAATTCTTTTAAAAGGTCAGTCCTCCAAAACATCTGTTATTACTGGGTAGATGCTGGTGGGATAAATCTTTCACTGGACTTTTTACATCTCTTGGGGACATTTACATTTTCCCCTTCATTTCTCAGCTTTGGCATCTACAGGGGGAGAAGTTTAAAAGTCCCCAACAGATATAAAAATGGCAGTTGATTCAACCTACTAATGTCTACCCAAGCAGCATGCATGCTGCTAACTGTTCCCATACCTGGATCCCCATTCTCTTGCTCTGTTGTGCCCTCTTCTACAAACAAATCTAGACGATGAATGCAATGGGATGCCAAAAATGAAAGCAATGATGGGAATACAAAACAAAAATGACATTAACAAAAATAGTAAGACACATGCAAAGCAACACAAAAGTGCAATGGGCACAAACAAACATGATTGATGTCAGCATGAACATAATAGATGAGAAAGCATTTATTTCCATGCTTTAGCCTGCACAGTAATAGTGTAACTCTTGATAAATAAAAGAGCAAGTTCTGAAAGATTCAAATTTGTATTTAGTCACCCTAAATGGACTCTCTAACTTTGTTTTTCCAGCATGCTGACTGACAGGTAGCTTGAGACCAGTGGGTTCTAGATTAAAGCTGTTTAGATGCATGCTTTCCCTTGCTTCCTAACAACCTAGACGTTGTTTTTACAGCAATACCTTTCTCAGACCAAAAACCAACTAATTTCCTACATAGGTTTTTTAGCTTTAAACCATCTATGGGTGCCATAAAGAGCAGGGCTTAGCAGTTCTGCTTCAAGAATCCAATAATAAAAACAAACGCGCTCTCTCTTTGTGTTTTTTTTTATATTTATTCTATTTATTACTATATTATTACTGCGCTACTGTGGAATTGATTATTGGTTGGTACATTAATATTAATGTCACAATTTTTTTTATATTACTATAGTATTACAGATCTTACACTTTTCTTTTTAAAAAGACCTTTTAGAAGGAGCTAAGTTACGCAAGAAGTTTAGGACCCTTGTTGAATCCTCATGGAACCCAGTGTACATAACACTTTATCCCATTTAAATCTGTGTAGTGGTTGCTCAGCAGTATGGTCAAACAGGTCAGCACCCCATTCTCCTTCGGCTGTCCAACCAAGCTGGATGAAAGAGATAAATCTATAATTAGCTTTGACTGACAGCGCAGGAGGGGAAGGGACGTGACACACTGCACACAGAGCCCGTACAACCCCCGCCGTCTCGTAAGCGGCCAGGATGGAACGTCTGCTACCCTCTGTCTAATCGTACAGCCCCGTACCTCCTCTGCAATCTTCTTTGTACTGTAAAGAAGGAGCTGCTGAGATCAGACCCACCCACCTGCCAGCCGCCTGCTATTTTGGAGGAGAGAGACTACTATAGTAACTGTTGACTTGTATTGTTGTGACTGACCATGCTGTCTAGGAGAGCCAACATGCACAAAAGCACAAACCCACAACAATACAAACCATTCACAACACAAGCAGACAGTTACAACAGTAGTCTCTCTCCTCTGAAATAGCAGCTGGGTCTGGACTTAGTAGCTCTTTATTTTCAGTGCAAGGACCTTTGCAGAGGAGGTCAAAGGTGCATGATAACATGGAATTTGGACTTTATGCTGTAGAATAAGGAGGGGGGGGGGGTAACTTCAGTGCTGCTTATAACTCCTTCATGGCAGACCTATAAATTGGGCTTCAGCCTAGGGTGGAGCTACAGCCAGCACAAACAGAAATAAAAGTGATATGTGCACTGGGTCCCCTTGGGGATTCAACAAGGGCCTTAAACATTTGTGGATACTTCTCTGTTCATGAACCTATAGGACTGAAGGAAAGAGCCCATAGCAATGAATCTGATGCTCTTTTTGTGTCTTACTTGCACTAGCAATTACGCACCGGCAATTGTACTGGTTTCTATGGTCAGTTCCAAATACTTTCTTCTTTTTTTACAGTCTCATTGTTATTTGATTTTACACAATTTAACAGAAAAGCATGGACTGTAGAGCAGGACTGAATATTTTGTGACTGTTAGTAGGTCAAATGGGTCACAGAAAATATACTTTAGGCCCCCTTCCAAACTATGTGCTGTAGTAAAGTGCATTTTAAGACGCTTAACCACAGTGTTCGTATCATAGTGTGGTGCCAATAATTTTGAATGGTATTCCAACACAATAAAGCAGTGGGCACCCGACACACCTGCACTGCGCTGGGCCTACCCTTGCCCCCTATAGCAGCTGTTCCTATGCTTAGCAACTTTATATTTCGAACATTAAAAGTTTAAGAGAAGATTGCATAGGAAGGAGGGAGTGAGCCCCATTTAATTACCAACACTTGGTGTCAGACATACTGTTTGATGCATCATATTGTTTACCATCTCAGATGATATATTACAATTATTTTATTTCCACAGTAAGATGGTTCAAAAGAAAATTACACTGCAATAAGGTAATAGCCTGTAGCCTGTAAAGTTCATTAATTTGAACAACAGCGCAGGGTTCCTGAAAATAACTTCAGTTCCACCTGTACAATAAGTTATCAGTATATGAAAGTCATTTATCAATGTCTGAAAAGAAAGTAGAGGCAGGTTGGAAGATGATGTCTTTATGTTCTGCCCATCACCTCCTGAGATCGACAGGCTTTTGTAGCTGATTCTGAAATATCTCCAGATTGCTCCAGAGACCGGAATGAGACATACACAAAAAGGAAACAGTAAATGATAAGAAAAAGTGAAGACTGCAGACACAGACCTGAGTTTCGTCTCCGTGGCGAATCCAAGTCTTCTGTAAGCACACCATGCAATGATAGACAGAGACAAAGGAGATGGGAGTGAGTGAGTGACTGAGAAGACAAAGACAGACACTGAAGGAAAAGGAACTAGCTCAGGTTTTAAGAAAGTGCACAACTTCTATGCAGACAGATGACACAGAATGAACAGGAATCAAAATCAAGAACAGAAAAATAGGATTCTAGCACATGTGATACATAAACAAATTATAGGCTTGATCTACTTTAATCAACCCCTGATTTCACAACCACTCAAGAACCACTTACAATCCCATGGCAGCTGTCAGACTGTCCAGTTCTAAGATAATGTAGCAAATGCGCAACAATTGTATTTCCTTGGTAAATTATGACAGCGTTCAGCCATACTTCCCAAAGGTCCATAAATTACCAGGATTTTTTTTTAAGCCCCAGAAAGGGCAGAACTTGGCAATGAGAAATACCCTTGTTTATTGGTTAGCATCTCTGCCTTACAGCACTGGAGTTCCCAGGTCAAATTGAGATAGCGCCCGGCCAGGACACTATCTCCATGGAGTTTACATGTTCACCAATGCATGCGTGGAATTCCCACTACACTCCACAGACATGCTAGTAGGTTAATTGACCCCCATCTAAATTGGTTTTAATATATATGTTTATGTATGTGAGATAAGGACCTTGGATTGTAAGCTCCACGAAAGCAGGGAACGATGTGGATTGTAGAGTATGTAAAGTGATGCATACATTCATGGTGCTATATAAATGCTTGAAATAATTAAATTCTGAGGTTGGAGGTTGCGACGTAGAAAGGGCTTAAAAGAATACTAAATAGCAATTACATGGGAATCCTGGGAAAATTATGTAAAATGATGTAAACGCTTCAAAGGTTTTTCATAAGATATTTACAAGGAAGGTGGCATAGTGGGTACAGGGGTCATGTTTTCACACATAGTAACTCCTTAAAGAAAACAAGTGCTTTGTTTTTTTATTAAAAATGGCAGCTATCGTGAAGCACTAGGCTGCTCATCAAAGTTTCATACAGGACAAGTACCCCAGATCTGTAAATGATGAGGATTTTTCAATATACATAACTGAATGCATTCAGTGACAATTTTACAAAAGGTTACTTTTTCTGTTAAATCTTAAAGAAAATATTGCCTAAAAACAAACTGTAAAAAAAACTTTCAATAGTGGCCCCTAAATAGATCTCCCAACTCTGTGGTCTTTAATGGCTACAGACCTCCACACAATCCTTATGTCCAATACACTTCCAGTTATGCTCGGCCCCAATCCCCTACTGCTCTCAATGGTTCCTCCTGTAGTGATAAAGGGCTAGCAGATGGAACCATAGTGCACTACAGGGGATGCAGGCAACTGACACTTCCACATTGAATGCTGAAGACTGTCGAAGACAGCGGAGTTCGGACTCACCACCCTCTGAAGAGATAAGTGTTCAGGGGCTACTACAGCAGTGAGCTTTTAATAAATTTTTTTGACAGCGTCCCTTAAGAATCATCCCATATAAAAGAATGGTGATAATGCTGAGCTCCAGAAAATGCTCCCTGCCTGGCTCTTCGTTTCATAGTCACTAACCAGCATGTAGCCAGTGAAAACATAACTACATATACAGTACTGTGCAAAAGCTTTGGGCAGGTGTGAAAAAATGCCATAAATTAAAAAAGCTAATAGTTTATTTTTATCAATTAACAAAAAAAAAAAGAAGTAAATGAAAAGAAGAGAAATCCAAGTCAAATCAATATTTGGTGTGACCACCCTTTGCCTTCAAAACAGCATCAATTCCTCTAGGTACATTTGCACACAGTTTTTCAATGAACTTTTCCGGCAGGTTGTTCCAAACATCTTGGTGAACTAACCACAGAGCTGCCTCAAATCCTTCTGTCTCTTCATGTAATCCCACACAGACTCTATGATGTTGAGATCGGGGATCTGTGGGGGCCAAACCATCACTTCTAGGGCACCTTATTCTACTTTACACTGAAGATTATTCTTAACGACATTGGCTGTATGTTTTGGGTTGTTGTACTGCTGCAGAATACATTTGGGGCCAATGATGGATAAGTATCTGCCTGTATTTCTCAGCATTGAGGACACCATTGATCCTGACCAAATCTCCAACTCTATTTGCAGAAATGCAGCGTCAAACTTCCAAGGAACTTCCATAATGCTTCACTGTTGCCTGCAGACACTCATTATTGTATAGTTCTCTAGCCCTTTTACGAACAAACTGCCTCCTGCTACAGCCAAATATTTGGAATGTGATTCATCAGTTCAGAGCACCTTCTGCCCTTTTTCTGCACCCCAGTTCCTCTGTTTTCATGCATAGTTCAGTCACTTAGCCTTGTCTCCACGTCAGAGGTATGGCTTTTGGCTGCTATTCTTCCATGAAGACCTCTTCGGACCAGACGTCTGGACAGTAGAAGGGTGTACCTGGGTCCCACTGGTTTCTGCCAGTTCTGTGCTGATGGCACTGTTGGACATCTTCCGATGTCAAAGAGAAATAAGCATTATAGCGTCTTTTTTCTGCTGCATTAGGTTTCCTTGGGTGATCGCTGCGTCTACAGTCCTCAACGTTACCTGATCAATGGTGTCCTCAATGCTGAGAAATACAGGCAGATACTTATCCATTATGCCATACCTCAGGGAGGCATGTTATATGCCCCAAATGTATTCTGCAGCAAGAAAACGACCCCAAACATACAGCCAATGTCATTAAAGGAGTTGTAAAGTCTCAAGGTTTTTCACCTTAATGCATAGAATGCAAAAGCCTTCTGTGGTGCAACTTCCCCCAGAGCCCCCCTAATACTTACCTGAACCCGATTGTTCTAGCGGCTCCAGCCGCTGTCTCGGGTCTTCATTGGAAAGATTGAAAGCAGCGGGAGCCTGTCAATCAAATCTAGTGACACGGGAGCCAGGGCCGAGTCCTGCTGTCTGTGTCAATGGACGCAGCAGCAGGACTTGGGAGGACTTGTCCCCCCATGGAATGGGGCTCTCCATGGGGGAACTTGATGAGGAGGAGGAGCCAGGAGCGCAGAAGAGGAGGATCGGGGCTGCTCTGTGCAAAACCCTTGCACAGAGGAGGCAAGTATGACATGTTTGTTATTTTTTTTTTTTAAAACAAACCTTTACAATCACTTTAAAGAGGAGTTGCCCTGACAAAAAAAATTTAAAGTCAGCAGCTACAAATACTGCAGCTGCTGACTTTTAATAAATGGACACTTACCTGTTCCAGGGTCCAGCGATGCGGGGGATCGAAGCCCCGCTCGTTCCCCCCTCCGCTCAGCGGCACCGGCATTCTAACTGTGAAGCCACAGCCGGGCACCCACTGCGCATGCACGAGCGGCGCCACGCTCCGTGATTGGCCACACAGTCATCTGGGACCTGTCACGTGTCCCAGATGACTGACAGGAGGGAGAGGGCAGAGCTGAGCCCTTCCTGCGCCGAGTAGAAGTGATGTCACTTAGCCCAGGCACTGAAGGAGGCAGACTACGAGGGATCCCCCTAGCAACAGGCATTTAGAGGCGAGTTAAATATTTTTTTTTTTTAATGATTTTTAATGATCTTTTTTTTTTTTCTTGAGGGGGGGGGGCACCACTTTAAGAACTATCTTCAGCGTAAAGCAGAATAAGGAGTCCTCAACATAATTGAGTCTGTCTGGGATTACATGAAGAGACAGAAGGATTTAAGGCAGCCTACATCCACAGAAGATCTGTGGTTAGTTCTCCAAGATGTTTGGAAAAACCTTCCTGCTAAGTTCCTTCAAAAACTGTGTGCAAGTGTACCTAGAATAATTGATGCTGTTTTGAAGGCAAAGGTTAGTCACTCCAAATATTTATTTGATCTGGGTTTCTGTTTATTGTTTTACTCATTTTGTTAAAGGGGTTGTAAGGCCTCATGCACACGAGACGCTGTTAACCACTTCAGCCCCGGACCATTTGGCAGCCAAAGGACCAGAGGTCTTTTTTCAATTTCGCACTGCACTACTTTAACTGGTAATTGCGCGGTCATGCAATTTTGTAACCAAACGAAATTTGCGTCCTTTTCTTCCCACAAATAGAGCTTTCTTTTGATGGTATTTGATTGCCTCTGTGATTTTTATTTTTTGCGATATAAACGGAAAAAGAGCGAAAATTTTGAAAAAAAAAAAGAGATTTTCTACTTTTTGTTATAAAAAAAATCTAATAAACTCAATTTTAGTCAAACATTTGGGCCAAAATGTATTCAGCCACATGTCTTTAGTAAAAAAAATGCCAATAAGCGTATATTTATTGGTTTGCGCAAAAGTTATAGCGTCTACAAACTAGAGTACATTTTCTGGAATTTACACCGCTTTTAATTTATGACTGCCTATTTCATTTCTTGAGGTGCTAAAATGGCAGAGAAGTACAAAACCCCCCCAAATGACCCCATTTTGGAAAGTAGACACCCCAAGCTATTTGCTGAGAGGCATGTTGAGCCCATTGAATATTTTTTTTTTTAGTCCCAAGTGATTGAATAAAGACAAAAATAAAAAAGATTTTTTTTTTTTTCAAAAAGTTGTCACTAAATGATATATTGCTCACACATGCCATAGTTATATGTGGAATTGCACCCCAAAATACATTTTGCTGCTTCTCCTGAGTATGGGGATACCACATGTGTGGGACTTTTTGGGAGCCTAGCCGCGTACGGGGCCCCGAAACCCAAGCACCGCCTTCAGGATTTCTAAGGGTGCAAATTTTTGATTTCACTCCTCACTACCTATCACAGTTTCGAAGGCCATAAAATGCCAAAATAGCACAAAACCCCCCCAAATGACCCCATTTTGGAAAGTAGACACCCCAAGCTATTTGTTGAGAGGCATGGTGAGTATTTTACAGCTCTCATTTGTTTTTGAAAATGAAGAAAGTAAAGAAAAAAAAAAATTTTTTTTTTTTTTTCAATTTTCAAAACTTTGTGACAAAAAGCGACATCTGCAAAATACTCACAATACCTCTCAGCAAATAGCTTGGGGTGTCTACTTTCCAAAATGGGGTCATTTTGGGGGGTTTTATGCCATCTGGGCATTCCATGGCCTCCGAAACTGTGATTGGCAGTGAGAAGTGAAATAAAAAAATTACACCCTTAGAAAGCCTGAAGGCGGTGATTGGTTTTTGGGGTTCCGTACGCAGCTAGGCTCCCAAAAAGTCCCACACATGTGGTATCCCCGTACTCAGGAGAAGCAACAGAATGTATTTTGGGGTGTATTTCTACATATGCCCATGACATGTTTGAGCAATATATCATTTAGTGACAACTTTTTGTAAAAAAATATATATATATTTTTTTTTTTTCATTATTCAATCTCTTGGGACAAAAAAAAAAAATATTTAATGGGCTCAACATTGCTCTCATCAAATAGCTTGGGGTGTCTACTTTCCAAAATGGGGTCATTTGGGGGGGGGTTTGAACTGTCCTGGCATTTTATGCACAACATTTAGAAGCCTATGTCACACGTCACCCACTCTTCTAACCACTTGTAGACAAAGCCCTTTCTGACACTTTTTGTTTACATGAAAACATATTTTTTTTTTGCAAGAAAATTACGTTGAACCCCCAAACACTATATATAATGTTAAAGCAAAGGCCCTACAGATTAAAATGGTGGGTGTTGCATTTTTTTTTTCCACACAGTATTTGCGCAGCGATTTTTCAAACGCATTTTTTTGTGGAAAAAAAAAATACACTTTTTTTTATTTTAATGCACTAAAACACACTATATTGCTCAAATTTTTGATGAAATAAAAAATATGATCTTAGGCCGAGTACATGGATACCAAACACGACATGCTTTAAAATTGCGCACAAACACGCAGTGGAGATAAACTACATACATTTTTAAAAGCCTTTAAAAGCCTTTACATGATACCACATTAGATTCACGGAGGAGGTCTACTGCTAAAATTACTGCCCTCGATCTGACCTTCGCGGTGATACCTCACATGCATGGTGCAATTGCTGTTTACATATGACGCCAGACCAACGCTTGTGTACGCCTTTGCGCAAGAGAAGGGGGGGCAGGGGTGCTTTTTTTTTTGGTTTTTTTTTTTTTTTTTTTTTATTTATTTAGCTTTTTTATTTTATTTTTAAACTGTTCCTTCCATTTTTTTTCTTTGTTATGATTTTTATTGTTATCTCAGGGAATGTAAATATCCCCTATGATAGCAATAGGCAGTGACAGGTACTCTTTTTTTGAAAAAATTGGGGTCTATTAGACCCTAGATCTTTCCTCTGCCCTCAAAGCATCTGACCACACCAAGATTGGTGTGATAAAATGCTTTCCCAATTTCCCAATGGCGCGGTTTATATCCGGGAGGGGGGACATTCCCTCCCACTGCTTGTAAAAGCAGTCTAGAGGCTAATTACCCGCTAGAATTGCTTTTACATGAAAGCCGATCACTGGCTGAAAAGAATGATACCAAGATGATACCTAAACCTGCAGGCATCATTCTGGTATAACCATTCAAAGTCCAGCAACATACTGGACATATATTGTAATCTTTTTTTTTTCATGCAGCCTCTTGGCTGAACGAAAAAAAGAGATTGATTGGTGGGTATGCCCACCATTAGAATACCTCCCTTCATCCACCCACTTCTAATGATGGGCATACATGCACCATTTATATATGCCGATGCATGGGGGCATCCTCCCGCAAAAGTTATGCCGTGTACACACGGTCGGAATTTCGACCGTATGTACGTGGCATTAGGAGCCAATCGCTCCCCCCCCCCCCCCCCCCTGCTGCCCCCATGCTTCGGCATATATGCTCTTTTTTTTAACTGTGGTGGTGAAATCACCTCCTACAGTGTTGGAGTCGCGTCTTTATGTATCGTGGGAGCAAACGCTGTTGCTGTCAAGATAAATAAATCCGCGTTGCAACTGAATGGCGCACCTGAAAACAAAAAAATGCTTAACACTAAAACACAGTAAACAAAATTACATACCTGAAAAGCAAGCATGATAAAACATGATAAAACATAATAAAACATTGCAGAATAGAATGGAGTAAAAAAAGAGCAACAATAGAGAGAGAATAGAGTGAGAGAGAGAACAATAAAACGACAACTATTTTATTTTTTTTTTTATTTTTTTGAGATTCACAGGTAAAAAAGCTCCTGACTGAAGCGACTGAATCAAAACGCTACCACAAAAAAACTGTTAGCGATCGCAGGGATCAGGCCTGACTCTGCGAACGCTGCAGTTATGTGTGCTTAGTGTTTTGTAAGTGACAGTGATCGATCGATACTGCACTTGGGTGGGCTGGGCTGGGCGGAGGGGGAAAACGCAGGTGCTAGCAGGTATCTGGGCTGATCCCGCTAACAATGCGGTTTTTTTTGGAACCCTAAACTGCTGGGACGCTAGTATAGATCTGATCAGATCAGATATTGATCTGTTCAGATACTGTGCCACTAAGGGAGGTGTATGCTTTGCGCGTGGGTGTTTGCGGTACTGGCACTAACCTGGGGCGACGCAGACCTTATTTGACCCTAAAACCTAATTGATATCACCCGCCGGGCGATCAGGGGGTTAAACCGTTATTGGGTAATAAATGGCGGGTGCCCTGACAGTATAAAAAACAAGCTAACTAACCAGCGTCACCCGTAACAGTAATACAAAAAAAAACTGGTTACCTAGCGACACTAATGCAGCGATCAAAAAACGATCGCTTAGTGACACTGGCAAAAGGGGGTGAAAGGGTTAACTAGGGGCAATCAGGGGGTTAAACCTTTATTAGGTAATATATGGGGGTACCTGACGCTATATAAAAACCTGACGGGGAACCTAAATAACGAAATAACTAACTGGCTAACCAGCGTCACCAGTGACAGTTATACAGTGATCACTGGTGAAAGGGTTAACTCTAGGGGCAATCAGGGGGTTAAAACCTTTATTTAGGTTGTAATATGGGGGTACCTGACCTATAAACCTATTTATGAACCTATATAAACATGGCGGTTACCTAAAAAAAAAAAATGGTTACCTAGCGACACTAATGCAGCGATCAGAAAAACGATCGCTTAGTGACACTGGCAAAAGGGGGTGAAAGGGTTAACTAGGGGCAATCAGGGGGTTAAAACCTTTATTAGGTAATATATGGGGGTACCTGACGCTATATAAAAACCTGACGGGGAACCTAAATAACGAAATAACTAACTGGCTAACCAGCGTCACCAGTGACAGTTATACAGTGATCACTGGTGAAAGGGTTAACTCTAGGGGCAATCAAGGGGTTAAAACCTTTATTTAGGTTGTAATATGGGGGTACCTGACCTATAAAACTATTTATGAACCTATATAAACATGGCGGTTACCTAAAAAAAAAAAATGGTTACCTAGCGACAGCAGTGACACTAATACAGCGATCAGAAAAACGATCGCTTAGTGACACTGGCAAAAGGGGGTGAAAGGGTTACCTGGGGGGCAATCAAGGGGTTAAACCTTTATTAGGGGGGGGTAGGGGGCTACCTTGGACCTAAAACTAACTGCCCTGACAGTTATTACAGTCACACTGACACTAAATGCAGTGATCAGTAAAAAAATGATCACTGCAATTAGTGACACTGTGACTGGGGGGGGAGGGGGTGATCTGGGGGGTGATCAGGGGGTGACAGGGGGGTGGAATATGTGCCTAACTGTACTGGTGTCAGTGTAGTGTTGTGCACTAACCTTAACATGTTCGCCGCTCGGCGTCTCCGGTCACATAGACCGGCGCACCGAGCGTGACATCACTTCCGCCTTCCTGTCTATACAATAGACAGGAAGGGGAAGTTTCTCATTGGCCAGGAGCGATCGCGAGGGGGTGGCCAGAAACCACTGGCCGTCCCCTCGTCCCGGATCGCTCCTGAAGCGATCCCGACCGTCCCCGCCGGCGGAGGGGGGTCCGATCGGACCCCCCAACCGCCGGAAGAATGTCACGTACAGGTACGTGATTCTGCCTGTACGTGCCATTCTGCCGACGTATATATACAGGGGGCGGTCGGCAAGTGGTTAAACACGCGTTCAGAGGCAGTTGCACACTTTTTTCAACTGCACCTGAACACATGCAATGTTATCCTATGTGTCCATGTACACAGTCTCGTTTTTTTTTTTTTATGCAGTTGCGTTTAACCTCGTTTTTCCAGAAGCAAAAAAATGCGTTCAGACACTTTGCTTTTCTGCTTTTCAGACGCAAAACGCAGCTAAACGCGGCTAGACGCGGCTAAACGCAGGCACCTGCGTTTAGCCGCGTTTGCGTTTATAAGCCTTTTTAAAGGAACCCAATTTTTTGGAGCAGAAAACTCAGAAATATGATGGTAAACCATAAAAAATACTAGAAAAAATTGTTTAAAATGTCGTAATTAGTTTAGATAGTTGATAGAGCATATATACTCACTGATGCATACATGTTTGTGAAATATCCAACGGACATTCGCTGTGCCATCAACGGATGGGTCCAATATCGACGAGCTCTGATTCTGGACCTCTCATGCAAATTTGCGACGACATTGCTGCCGCATCAAGAGCAACATCAGGAGCATTTCCTGACATATATTCAATATGGGATCCATTTCCAAAAAAAAAAAAAAAAACACAGAAAGAGAGGCAAATGCAAGCGTACAACTGCTCTCTCTGCTGCTGCTGCTCACTCTGATCAAATTGGCAGAAATAGTTAATAATACATGCTTTCTGAGCTTGGGGAGGGTCTATATGATGTTATCTTTACAAATGCTTATAGACGCAAACGCGTCTAAACGCGTCTAAACGCAGCATGAAAACACAGCAAAACGCGCGTTTTTAAACGCAGGTTTCTGCTTTTTAAAACACGCGTTCAGCAGAGTTTGCATCTGCGTCTCGTGTGCATGGGGCCTAAAGGTTCATTTTTTTTTTTTCTAAATAGGTTCCTTTAAGCTAGTGCATTGTTGGTTCACTTACCTTTTCCTTCGATTTCCCTTCTAAATGTTTTTTTTTCTTTGTCTGAATTTCTCACTTCCTGTTTCTCCTCAGCAGTGATGTAAGTAACTGAGTTAAAATAAACTGAGTTACCTAACGCAGTTACTTTAGAGGGTAACTAGTAATCTAACTGATTACTTTTCCCCTCATGGTAACTCAGTTACCATTACTTTGGCTTAGTTACCCCAATTACATCTACCGCCACTAGATGGCAGTAGTGTAATTCCGGTGTCCTGCCGAAAAAGTTCCCCCGCCGGATAAGGACCCCCTGTACTGCGCAGGCGCAGGGCTTGCGCAGTACGAAGGACTACGGAGCTTCCGAAAATTGCCGAACCTAAACAGCTCTGAGTGAACTCTACACCGCGCAGGCGCAGTTAACATGTAATTGTACGAGGCGATGCCGCACGCTCCTGATGCTCGTGCTACTCTGCAAGGGGCGTCTATCGTGTAACTAAGGGGCGGGTCTGGTATTACTGTAACCAAGGGGCGCATTTATTATTGTTATATATCGAGCTTTGCCCATTAATTTAACATTCGCCCTCTTCTGTAGCCATCCGCCCCTTACACGATATAATAATAATAGACCCACCCCTTGCTTACACGCTATAACAGATCTGCCCCTTGGTTAGAGTAATAATAGAGCAGCCCCTTGGTTACACGATATATAACAATAATAATAAATGCGCCCCTTGGTTACAGTAATACTAGACCCGCCCCTTAGTTACACGTATAGAATATTAAAAAAAAAAGTCAGTTACTTTGCTGCGTAACTAATTACTTTTCCAATGTAGTAACTGAGTTACTAACGCAACTACTTTTTGGGAGAAGTAATTTGTAACTTAACTAATTACTTTTTTAAAGTAAGATGACCAACACTGCTCCTCAGTAAACTTCACACCATCCTCCGAGCGGTGTTTAGTCAGCCAGAACAGCTTACTGAGGAGGAACAGGAAGTGAGAAATTCAGACAAAGAAATCAAAGAAAAAAAACATTTAGAAGGGAAATCGAAGGAAAATGTAAGTGAACCAACAATGCCCTAGCTTAAAGGAACCTATTTAGAAAATAAAAAAACAAACCTTTACAACCCCTTTAAATGATGCAATTAAACTATTAACACTTTTTCAGTTTTTTCTAATATACATAATTTTTTTCACACCTGCCTCAAACTTTTCCACAGTACTGTATATCAAATAATAAGAAAGCAATGATCAGCATGACTAGCTTTGGTATTAGTGGCAGTATATATATTTTTCTCCTTAGAAAACAGGTTTCCTTTTAAATTCTCATGCTCATATTCACAGATGCTTGGAAAGGTTTAAATGGACCCAAGTTATTTTATAGCTAACTATTTACTTAAAAATTTACTTTTTTTGTGAAAGCTGAAGGTGTTTCACCACTTATTTAACTGACTTTCTTAAAGTGGTGTTTCCCCCCAAAAATTTAAAATAGCTGAAAATTCCTAAAAATAAAAAATTATTGGAAAAGAAAAATGTAACTTACCTCTAAATGCCTGTTGCTAGGGGGTCCCTCGTAGTCTGCCTCCTTCAGTGCCCGGGCTGGTGACATCACTTCCCCTCGGCGCAGTCAGTCACCTGGGACACGTGACAGGTCCCAGATGACTGTGCGGCGTATCACGGTCTTGATCGCGCATGTGCAGTAGGTGCCCGGCTGTGAAGCCACAGCCGGGTGCCCACAGTAAGAATGCCGGCCCCCGCGAGCAGAGCAGGGAACGAGGGGGGCTTCGTTCACCCACATCGCTGGACCCTGGGACAGGTAAGTGTCCGATTATTAAAAGTCAGCAGCTGCAGTATTTGTAAGGGGCACCCCACTTTAATTCAAATTATGAAAGCTGGGAACATATTCCAGAGTTTACACTTATTGGGCAACAGTAAAGAGTTACCCATGTGGGCATAAAAGCAGAGGTATGGTCTCAGCTCTCCTTAGAACTGAGGAAACCACTTGGCCGGGTTGAAAAACATCTTGCACGTTACTAAACAAGTCCAGTTGAATGTGACTGCTACCCATATTTATTTACAGCCATACACACATACTGATAACATAGTGAAAAGAATGATGCACAGTGGCCCCAAAGCAACTAGTAACTAAACTGATAACTGACATTTGATTGACTGCCAGTGGTTACCACTTCCATCTGATCTTTTATTTATTTTAAATGATGTAACTTAAAAAACAGGAGCAGCATTCAATTGTTTGAGATGAGCTGCCCTCACCCTTTAGACAGCAGGTGTATTAGGACCTACAGAGACTGTAATTCCAACTTTGTGTCCTCAGTTCCTTCTCAGGCAGCAGGTTCTTGGCCTATACAGGGGGATCCTCAGAGGTGTGCGGCAGATCCCGGACCCCGCTGAACAGGGCTCTATGAAGGGGTGGGCCCGAGGGGCGTTCCGCAGGAATCAGACGGCCACTGATGAGATATTAGTGAGTCGGATGGAGGAGTGATGTACTGGCACTCCCAGAGACCTGTGGATAAACACTAAACCTAATATGCCAATCGTGCAAATGAGAGGCATGAGAATCTGGTGAGTCTTCTTCCCACAAGTGGTGACCACAGGATTTTCTGGTGGATTTTTGGATCACTTGTTATGGACTTTTTGTTGCACACTGTTCACTAAGTTGGGGTTAAATAGTTGATGTATCACAGCGCTGCTTGAAAATTGGAGCAATAGTGGAATGCTGCTCTTGTCATTTAAGATTCATGGTACTGATTTAACGCGGGTGTAATGTGGCTGCTGTGAAATTGTTTTGTAATTTTATTTATTTATTTTTTGATAGCCTATTATTATTATTCTTATACGCAGGGTAAATTTGCGATTATTTTCCATGAAGATTTATTTATATGACTCTAATACGCTAAAGGTGTATGCACAGAAAACAGCTAAATCCGTTAGTTTGAAACTGGTGGATTTAAGCACCTACTGGCTTCCTAGGTCTCTCAGGGGACACCACTGGGGAAATATCACCTCCAACAAGTGAGATACCTCTATTATAGCTAGGGTATGTGCTGGGTACAGCTGGGATCTTAGGTGTATAAATCTCACCTCTGGATTGCTCCAGAGACACAAATAATCGAGAGGCCATTCAAAACTGAAAAATTGGTTTAGGTACACTTATAACAGAAATCTAAAAATCAAATTTTTCCAGCAATACAGTCTGTAAGCTCCTTGGAATAATTTATTAGTATGTTATTTTTTGTTTCCTTTGAAAGATTGCTAACGAAAAACAATCTAACAGTATACATACAAAGCTTATAGGTTTGCAATTAAAGTGGTGTTGCCACCAAAAAAAAAAAAAATTGGCTTAAAAATCATAAAAAAAGTAAAAAAAAAATAATTGGAAAAAAATAAATGTTTTACTCACCTCTAAATGCCTGTTGCTAGGGGATCCCTCGTAGTCTGCCACCTTCAGTGCCCGGGCACTGACGTCACTTCCCCTAGGCGCCGCACAGTCATCTGGAAAATGTTGCGTGTCCCAGACGAGTGAGCGTCGCATCACGGCGCAGCTCGCGCAAGCGCAGTGGGTGCCCGGCTGTGAAGCCACAGCCGGGTGCCCACATTAAGAATGCCGGCGCCGCGAGCGGAGCGGGGAACAAGGGGGGCCTCGTTCCCTCGCATTGCTGGACCCTGGGACAGGTAAGTGTCCAATTATTAAAAGTCAGCAGCTGCAGTATTTGTAGCTGCTGACTTTTAATTTTTTTTTTTTTTTTTGTGGGCCCTCCTCTTTAAAGAGTAGAGATTTAGATATTGTCAGAATATGTCCAGCATTACACAAAATGACTAGAGAAACTGAGCAATATTAGCTTAAAGCGGTATTGACCAGTTGCTGACTGCCCTACAGCAGATTTACTGCTACAGGGCTGCAGTTCTGCACAGGATCACGTATAAATACGTGATCCGCACTCCCTGAGTGAATCCCAAGCTGGGGGCACGCGCGCCCCGCGGTGCTGTGATTTGGTACATCACCGGTCAGTCATCAGGTCCAGGTTAATGATTTTTAGCCTGGACCTGCTGATCGGTTCTGCCAAATCACAGAACAGAATCTCTACTCTCGTGGAGCCTTTTTTGGTTCCAGAGAGAGAAGAGATTAGAACTACTGTGGATACAAGCAGCACACTGGCACAAAAACACTCAGATAGGCAAATTAGCAGGGTCAGCCCTGACACCTGCGTTTATCCCCTCCCCCCAACAAATACAGTGCCAGTAGGTCACTGTCACTTCTGATACACAGCACACAAAACCTCAGCCTTAGCAAAATCAGGTCCAGTCTCTGCTAGCACTAGCAGGTAAACTTTATTTGTAGCGGTTCAAGGAGTCCCTGACAGCCAGGTGCTCTTTTTCCCATGAGTCGCACTAGGTACCTATAAATTTAGTGGCCAAAATGTCCAAAGAAAGGTACACTAATGAAGAGGCCTACAGCATTCTGAGCATGTCAGATGAGAGCGAAGGTCCTCACTGACAGAATCAGGCTCAGAATATGAACCTGTAATGAGCTGCGAAATGCTGACAGATAGCTCAGACGATGGAGAAGAGGTCCCTGCTAAGGTCATGCGTACCCGACCACATGCCCAGTTTGCTGAGGTGCTACAATCGCACAATGATTCTCATATGCAGAAGAGTGCCAGTACTAGTGCCGCACTACCTTTTCAGTGAGTACCAGTGGTCTAGTACATCCTGGCCTTTTACATACCAGCACTGCACTATTACTTGGTGACATGGCAAGACCCATAAGTGCCGTCCAAGCTGGTGTGGTGGCTAGCAAGAGTAGCATTCCGCAGCCACTAAGTTTTTGAACACAGGCCCATACAGCCCATAGTGTCCTTCCGGATGTGCTTGCAAGTCCTGACTGGCAGCCCACAGATTCTGCAGCACCCATACTTCCCCCATTCACTGCTCAACCCATAATTCAGGTAGAATCAGAAAATTTAACTACTCCCCTTGATTTTTTGGAGCTGTTTTTCACCGAAGATCTTTATTGATTGATTGTAGACCAAAGCAATTTATATGCCAAGCAGTTAATCAGAGCCAACACAAATCCATACCTTGCCAGACAATTCGAATGGGAAACTATTGTGGTTTCCGAGTTTAAAATGTTTTTGGGCTTAACCCTCAACATGGGCATTACTAAACAGAATGAGTTGCTGTCATATTGGTCCACAGACCCAATTCATCATATGCCCATCATCTCTGCTGTCATGGTCAGGGTTAGATATGAGAATATAATACTATTTATGCATTTCAATGACAATACACTCTCTTGTCCTTGAGGTGACCCTGAAAATGATCAGCTCCACAAAAATTGGCCCTTCGTAAATCACCTTAAATTTGCCCGAAATTAGCAGATGTGCATACGCTCCAACAAAACATCTGCGTAGATGAGTCCCTCATAAATTTTTCTGGCCGCCTTGCATTCAGTTTCTACCCAGCAAGCGTTCCTGATCTGGAGTCAAAATGTATAAGCTCTGTGAGAGGGCAACTGGCTATATATGTGATTTCCGGATTTACGAGGAAAAAGTGATGTGGAACCCCCCGGATGCCCAGACTACATAGGGAGCAGTGGTAAGATAGTTTGGGACTTGGTGTTTCCCTTTTTCCCTAAGGGGTACCACTTGTACGTGGACAATTTTTATACAAGTGTGCCACATTTTAGACAGCTTTTTGACTTTGGATTTGGCTTATGTGACACTGTGCGACCTAATCGGCTTGTCAATACCTGACTTAGAAAGGTGGGAAAAAGCCTGCATGAGAAACAATGAATTGCTCACAGTGAAGTGGAAGGACAAACGGGATGTTTTCGATCTTCCATTCACGCAGACATGATAGTCCAAATTTTAACGGCATCTGGTGTTGTTGAGAAGCCCCATCTGTGTCCATGACTACAACCTTAACATGAGAGGGAAAAACTTCAACGACCAGATGATGAAGCTGTACTTAGTTTCCCATAAAGCCAGATGTTGGTACAAGAAAGTGTCTGTATATTGTCTGGATATTTATTTCAATTGGCTTTGTACAATGCTTTTGTGCTTTACAAAGCAACTGGACGAAGTGGATCCTTCCTAAAATTTCAGGAAGAGATCATCATGGCCCTTTTGTATCCAGAAGGTGCTGTGGCCCAAACTCCCAATCCAGATGCAGGGAGCTGGCTGCATGAGAGGCATTTTCCTGATGCCATTTCTGGTACCCCAAAAAAGATGTTGTGTAGGTAGCACACATGGAATAAGAAGAGACATCCACTTTTTCTGTCCCTCCTGTCCTGGTTAACCTGGTCGCTGCCTCAAGGACTGCTTCCGTCGCTACCACACACACTAGCGGGGTATTAGTATAGGGTACAGCATGGTACAGTCTTCACACAGGGTTTTGGAAGATGTTAGATAGTCAGGAAAATAAGTTAAGTATAAGTTACAAAAAAGGTAAAAAAAAAAATTAAAAAAAAAATCACAAAAATGATTGTTGTTTTATTGAGTTAATGTTCTGTTGTTACTGTGTTTTATTGTTAACCGTTGTTTGCCATTCAGCTGCAGCACTGATATGTTTATTCTGACAGCAACAGGGTGTTACCATCAGAATACATACGTCAGTGCTTGCAGCACTGCTGGAGGAGATTTCTCATCCGCAGTTAAAAAAAAAAATGTCTATGCCCAAGAATGGGGGGCCTGGGGTGGTCAGATCACCCATATGCTTCGGCATATATATTTTTCTTTTCGGTACAGACTAAAAAAAAGTTGTTGTTTTATTGAGTTAATGTTCTATTGTTACTGTGTTTTATTGTTAACCGTTGTTGTTGGGGCTTAGGATAAGCATGGTTTCAGTGCCTAAAATAAGCAGAAGTTTGGGAACCAAGTACATTACAGCCCTTGCACCTTGTACTAGAGATCCTAATGTGTGACCAAAAAAATTTGTGTTGGGACTAAATGCCTTTACCACAAGAGCTGAAAGAAAGGATGATCATTTTGGAAATTTTAATCTGATTCACCATTTTTATTGAAAGACAAGCTGGGTGCCAAGGCTTATAGCCTAAGCACATATTTTATGACAAACAGTAAAGTGTGTATAAGTTCAGGGCATACAAAGGCATACAAAGACTTCCAAAAGCACAACCATTATGTGGTGTCAATTAGGAGAAACATATGCAGGCCTAGATTTGGGGTCAGGTAGATTACTCAATCAGCTTTATTGAATTCAAAGCCTAAACTGTGCCAGGACAAGCGCTCTGTTGTCATGGTTCATGACTACCTTAAAAAGCTTCCTTCTCCAATATTTTGCAGTTAAAATTAATTCAGGTTAATTGTCATTTCCTCAAATCTCTGTTACATCTGTAGTGAAAAAGGGAAGGTTAATTGCCATTGGCTCAAATCTCCTTCACATCTGTAGTGAAAAAGGCAAGGTCAAAAAGACCCCAAACTTTCTGAGTGCAGTTTGAATATGTTGGAAGGTATACTAAAGAGGGTACTTATATCTGCACTGCATTTCAAGCACACCAGAACTGCTGTATGGAGGTGTACAGAAATGTACTGCAGGAGTTCACCACATAAAAACATATTGGGATTGAACCACTGAATAAGACAGTCCGTTTTTATTTAAAGTCACAATACAGTGCACTGATGAGCGAAACTACTTAGGTCAGAAAAAGTCCCTAACCAGCAGCTACTTCAGAATTCTGTAACAGAAATTTTCAAATTACAGAACATTGTTCAGTAATGGATTTGGACAAATATTAGAAGCTCTAGCTTCTGGGCTGTAGTCCACAGTTGTTTATGTAGCCTGTTAAAGTGGGACAAAGTGTTATTAAGTGGGAAGTATAAGATTATACCTTAGTATACTCAAGTAAGTATAAGACTCAGACTTTTGGCATTAAAAGTGATCAGGTTCATGCACATGAACTTACCACTTCTCCTGTATCAAGTAATCATTTCAGACATCCCAATGATCAGACTGACAGGTCAATCACATGCATGTATAGCTAGCATTAGGTTGAATATGGTTATGCTACAACAAATTTTGCTTTGGTAATAACGATCTTAAATAAGGACACCTATTTCCAAGACGAGGACCCCCGTCTAAAACATCTCAGCATGACAATGACCCAAAACATACCACCAAGGCAACAAAGGAGTGGCTCAAGAAGAAGCACATTAAGGTCACAGAGTGGCCAAGCCAGTCTCCAGACCTTAATCCTATAATTAATTTATGGAGGGAGCTTAAACTTTGAGTTGCCAAGCGACAGCCAAGAAATATTAAGGATTTAGAAAAGATCTGTAAAGAAGAGTGGACCAAACTACAAGAAATGTCTTACCTCTGTGCTTGCCAACAAGGGTTCTCCACCAAGAACAAAGTCATGTTTTGCTTGGGGATCAAATACTCATTTTACTCACTGAACTGCAACTCTTTTTTTTTTTTTTGGTTGATATTCTGTGTCTATCAGTTAAAATACACCTATGATAAAAATTATAGACCCTTCATTTCTTTGTAAGTGGGAAAATCTGCAGGGGATCAAATAATTAGGCCCCTTTCACACTGGGGCGGTTTTCAGGCGGTACAGCGCTAAAAATAGCGCCTGTACACCGCCTGAAAAAACGGCCCCATTCACTCCAGTGTGAAAGCCGCGGGCTTTCACACTGGAGCGGTGCGCTAGCAGGACGGTAAAAAAAAAGTCCTGCTATCAGCATCTTTCCCATTGATTTGATTGGGACACCGCGGTAATACCGCTGCAAAGCGCTGCTACGGCGGCGCTCTGCGGGGGATTTTAACCCTTTTTCGGCCGCTCGCGGGGGTAAAACCGCACCGCGAGCGGCCGAATCCCACAGCTAAAACGACGGTAATGCAGCGCTAAATATAGCGCTGCTTTACCGTCACCGCGGCTCCCACCTCAGTGTGAAAGGGGCCTTACTTTCCCCACTGTACATCCTCCCTACCGCAGCAGTATGTCGTTTTTATCTGAGCCCTCCGGACATCGGCCAGACCCTATGTTAGCCGTTTTGTAGTTATTGGTTTAGTGTAACCACAGATGTGTGCCTATTTGTTACAGTTATCTAAATCCAGTACTGAATATATAGTAACCCAATAAACAAAACTATTAACAGCAAAACCAATAAATATTTGTCACATATTAACATGAAGAAGAATCTCCCCATCTCATAAGTATTTTAATAACATAACTTAAAATAAAAATAATTTTGGTCCTATGCTTTGGATTGCTGGCGTCATTTTATTGCCATAATTGAGACTGGAACTAATTTTTTTCTGAAAAGGGATGATACACAACACTGAGTAAAAGGCGGTACTCTCATGAACTACGCCTAAACACACCAAAGTGAGAAGCGTAGATGATGATCACACTCATTACAAAAGCATGAGCCTCCCCCGCTGCGCAAGCCTCATGCTTTTCAGGTGGTTTTCCAAAACCCTGACAAACCTGGCTCTGAATGGGCTTTCTTTCTTGGCAATGGTTTGTCATCAGTAATTGCACCATTCACCTTTCTCTGCTGGTCTTCCCAAGTAACTTCTAGCATAAACCAAGAGAGATTAAAACTTGTCAGAAACATAACAGTACGTGGACACAACACAAAGGCGCACAACATAGTGGTGGAGGGTACTACATTTGGGACAAATGAAAAGGGGGACTAAATTTGGTGCACACATAGGTTTTAGGTGATTTTGAATTTCAGTTTAAACAAACAAAACTTGAAAATACTAAGGAACTAAATAAACCTGCAAAATGTTATTTAAACATTTATATATATATACTATATATATACATATATGCCATTATTTAGATTTTATATGAGACCCCAACAAACCTGTCTTCACATCAAGCTGACAATCTCATAATAAAAAAACTAACAAATTTGAAGTTCCTTTTTAAACATATTGCATATATGAAAGGAGAACAGAAGGGCCTTGTAGGCATAACGTTTGTAAGCTTTAGAAAACAATCTCCATGTAGTATATTTTGTGAGCTAATAATCATCATAAGAGTGCTGCGGAATACATAGGAGTTGGCTTACTAAAAATGAAGAATGTTCAGACAGACCGGAGGGGCTGTGACTACTTTGATCATCCAATCGTGTCCAAAAGACGTTCATGGAAAGGAAGCCAAAGAGAAATTTTACTCTTTTGCCAACCACACATCTGGCTATTTGAAGAGAACTCTGGATCACTGGGTTGAACTCTACTTTTTTTGTAGTAGATCAAGCCCTCAGTGTGCAAACTAACAAAAATAAAATCAAGGTGGGTGTTTGGACAAACTGTCACATCTCTAGGGCTTAGGTACACAGGCTCCAATTTTTCTGCTATGGCACTCTAACTTCAGATACAGTTAAGGAAGCAGGACTTCCACAGAGATCAATTATCCTCCTTGATATAGTGGCCTCCTAATCTCAAGCTAACTATGTAACCATGGGCAGTGGGGATTGAAAGGAGAGTTTTTGCATTAAGCCTAGTACACATGGGCCGAATGTCAGGGCCGTGTGTACTGCAGCTGGTCCGTTCGGCCGGCTTCTGTCGAAGGGGCATGACCAAGAAAGGTCGGCTCCCGATCAGCCCTCTCAGCCAATGACCGGTGTGCCCTGCCGCGCGGGGGGGGGGGGGGCAGCCCTTCATCAGTACACAAATGCGCAGCAAGGGAGATTGCTGTACTAACGACTTATAGTACAGCAACGCTTTCTGAGCTGTCAGTTTTTTTCGTTTAACCCCCTGGGCTGAACGGAAGAAAAGATAGTAGTGTGTACTACGCTTTACTTTGATGCATTACATTCCCCCACGTAATCAAAACCCCTTCACGCCGACCGCCTCACATCGCTTTAAGAGGATATTCAGGTCATGTGACTGCTGTGATTGGCTGTCACAGAGGTCACATGATCAGAAAGCCCATGATCGCAAGTATGCAATGGGTAATTGAGGACTCCAGTTGAGAAACATTGTCCTAACATGCTCAGATGATGCTTAGGCAATCTATGCAGCAATTCAGCACAAAATCTCAGGATGACTGATAGTTACAGAGATGAATGATTATTGGCACCTGTTGACTGTAATCAACATACCAACTGTTCTTTGAAAGAAGGCTACAGGCCAAGTTGGGCAGGAGGAACAACCCTGGTTGTTACCCAAGATAAGTCTGGCAATAAATATTACCAGGTGCTACTCAAACAGGCATTTTTTTGAGGCTAAAGACTGTATGTTTATGCACCTTTGTTAAAAAACAATCAAAAAAAAATAATAGTTTGGCAGTTAATGAACCCTATTGCCATTGTAAGTGAATGCTCTGGTTTAGAGTTATAAACTAGTATGTGGGCATCATGATAACCCGATTTCTAATCCCCAACATAGCCCTGTACTCTGATTTTCATATACTTGTGCAGCTTCACTATTAGAATTTAGCAAAATCTAGAGAAGCAGATGAAATTCTAGTTCAAGTACACCCGAAATCCATGATGTGCTAATCACTGAAGAATAAAGGACTTAATGTGGATCTACAGTGTATTCAAATGTTAAAAAATAAATAATCAGCTATTTTAAAGTCTTGATGGGGTAGACAAAGTGCAATAGATGGACTGATGTTTCTAGGAGCTCATACTACTCCAGGCTTCCTTCTATGCTTCAGCAAAAGCCTAGGCATTTGGTTCTCACTGCAGCAGAAATCACATAACCTAATACCCAGGCTTTTGGCCACAAGACCAGCAATCATAAAAATGAACCCTTAACTCTGAATCTCTCCAAAACTAGGGAAGCTGAAGCATCTGAAGAAGTTGGCAATGACAGAACCTTATTTTTATCATGCCAGGTTCACTTGAACTTAACAGTTTACTCCCTTGAGCCCAACCCCAACTTTAATGCTTAACCCATAAGAACTCTGACGTTCAATATAAGGCTGAAAACTCTTGACCCTAAATGCAAGCTCTCACACCCTAAAACTACCAACACCCACATGGCAGCAATTATTAACTATCCTATCAGTTATAAAGTCAAATGATGGAGACACCACCCTGCCCACACCTATGTTTCTTCAAAATACGCAATTACCTAGGAGGTCAACCAAGTGGTTATGTAACAGAAACACAACCTGCTGAGGGAAAATGTAAGAGAGTAGGGGGATGCATGTAAGCAACTAGAAGGCATTTGAAAAAGCAATCAAATATACCTTTCCGGTGGAGTTAGCCTTTAAAGCTGTTTGAATATGCAGAAATAGTACACAGAAAATTGGTATTTATGCTTTGGTACACTCCATTTTGTGGGTGAATCCAAATTTTAGAAAAACACAGCCTAGCCATTCAACCCTGGAAACACAGAGATGTCCAGACAGCACTGAGGCATGGGATAGCACATCACTATGGCTCATTTACTCAAAGTATTAGACCCCTTTCACACTGGAGGCATTTTTCAGGCGCTTTAGCGCTAAAAATAGGGCCTGTAAAGCGCCTGAAAAAAGCCTCAGCTGCAATCCCAGTGTGAAAGCCTGAGTACTTTCACACTGGGGCACTGTGCTGGCAGGGCGTTACAAAAAGTCCTGCAAGCAGCTTTTTTGCAGCGCTGTAGGAGCGGTGAATAAACCTCTCCTAAAGCGCCCCTGCCCAGTGAAATCAATGGGCAGCGCCACCAAAGCAGCAGCATTTTGTGGATGGTTTTAACCATTTTTCGGCCACTAGCGGGGGTTTAAACCGCCCGCTAGCAGCCGGATATCGCTGCTAAAACGACGGTAAATCGCCGCTAAAAATATCGGATCTTTACCGCCGACACCCGGGAGCTGGCAGTGTGAAAGTGCCCTTAGTGCCGGTTCACACTAGTGCGATGCGGGAACCAGCGTAATTCCAGTGCTGGTTCCCGCATTGCATAGGACTCGCAGGCAGTTCCCACTCTCATTCTCCTGCATCTCCCCTGTGCACCTACGGTGTGCCATAGCTGGAAATAAGACATATTGGTGGGTAGGTTAAACCTGTGTTGTAATTTGGGGAAAGACAGCAGCTTGCCATTTCTAAATATGTGGGACAATACGAAAGTTCACCACCTGGGCCCTTGCTGTGGTTTAGCCAGTTCTACATATGAGAGATTACCCCAAATATGGACTGTATTCAGTGTATCCTACCACCCCTTGCATCTGTCTGTCCTTGTTCCATATTTTTTGAATTTAATGTAAGGGTAGGCGTCTGTTTATTAGATTTATGAAACCGCTGTGCCTCCAGTCCCGCCTGGGCAGTATCAGCTCCCAAAAGCAAAAAGCAAAGCCTAGCCGATCGGATTTTGGGACATGGAGCCAACCAAATTTTTCATCTGGGCCGCTATACAGTACAACCAAGGGTTGGGCACCGCCAATCTTACACTGTCTTTAGAATACTGCAAGTATTACAGTTTAATCCTGGGGGGCCTAGTGTTCCATAACAAGTGTCTAAAAAGGGTATTAAGCACTCTGAATATTTTCAGATGGATCACTACAGGTGAGTTGTGGAGGAAATACAATAGCTGTGGCTTTACCCGCCAGAGACAGTTTAAGGTTGTTCCAGGTGTTAATCTTATCCCGAAATCAGGACAGTAGGGGATATACATTTAGGGGGCAATAATTTGCGAGCCTAGATGAAATCTGGATTCCTAGATATTTAAGGGTGGTTACTACTGGGATGGGACAAGAGTCAGGCAATTCCACTTCCTGTTCCTCATCAAGCACCATGAGGGCCGATTTAGACCAGTTTATGGTGAGGCCTTAAAAATGGCCAAAATCAGAAATGATGGACATATTAGACCCGTTAATGAGTTATTGGTGTCTCACGGAACATTTTTTTAACTTAACATAGTATTAATCAATAAAACAATTTAAGAAGAGCTCCATAAATGAGAAAGGCTTGCTTGATTTCTTGACTAAAAGGGTAAGGGTATAGCCCAGCAACTTGCAGGATGAAGATTTCTGGATTAGGTGCGCTTAAAAAAAAAAAACGCATTACCTTCACTATGCCTGATCTAGGAATTTACCTTTCTAAGTCTCAGGGTGTTTTTAAAGTAAATCTGCTGTACGAGGAATATGGAAACTGTACATTATGGGCAAAGTACGGGTTAAAGTAATTGTAAAGGCAGAGGGTCCTGAGAAGAGGAGGATCTGGGCTGCTTTGTGCAAATACACTGCACAGAACAGGTAAGTATAACATGTTTGTTATTTTTAACTAAAAAAAACTTGAGACCTTACAATCACTTTAAGTGCTGATGGATTGGGACTGATATTTGCTTTCTATGCTTGATCATGGATGTCTATATGGGTGTTTAGTTTTACAACATAGCTACTCTTAACCACTGCTGCAGGCATCATTCAGATATCTTCTTTTTTTGCCAGCGACTCCCTGTTATGTACAAACAATCATAGTGGCTGTTCTGCCACTTGTTTGTTTTTACAGGCGGCGGGAGGGGATGTTCAGCCCTCCGGTGCTTTTACGGGCTCGCCCGTGTGATCAAAGGCCGTTTACCATAGAGAATACCATGGACCAGATGGTCCATGGCAGTCTCTATGACTTTCGGAGGCCGGGCCTAGAGACTAGATCTGGGAACTTATAGACCCCAGATCTCGCTGTAAAGTTGACCTGTCATGCCGTATTCCTAAAACAAGGGATTATTTACATTTGTTGTAATAGAAAAAAAATTAAAAATGTTAAAGCGATGGTGTAAAAATAAAAAGTCAAATAAACAATATTTTTAAAGGGCCCTTCAGTAAAATGAACCTGTCACTCTACCCATTATGGGTGAAGTACGGGTTAACTTTAAGCTATATTTTATTTGACGCAGCTTAGTTCCAATTTCATCTAAGCAAGGACAGCTGCAACGGCAGGATAAGCAGCTGAAAACCTCAAATTGTTGCCTTTATCCCCACTGGAAACTTATCAAAAACGGTGGAAAAATCAAACTGCCATCCTAAAGCACAAGGAGGTTATTAATTCATATGATGAAATGTACAAGGCATGAATAAATTATAACACAGCTTCTAAGTAACAATGGTGTAGCTCTGAAGCTGAATTGCACCATTTAGAACTTGCTTTGATATTGGTGTATGTTCAGGTTTATTTTTAGGCCTTTCTGACCATACTTCTGTAAATCTGTCAGCTCACAATACAAAACAGGAGAAGTGGTTCAAAATACCAAATGCCTGCTTTATCCGCTTCAGCCTTGGAAGATTTTACCCCCTTCCTGACCAGAGCACTTTTTGCGATTCGGCACTGCGTCGCTTTAACTGACAATTGCGCGGTCGTGCTAAATTGCACCCAAACAAATTTTTTTTACCCCACACATAGAGCTTTCTTTTGGTGGTATTTGATTACCTCTGCGGTTTTTATTTTTTGCGCTATAAACAAAAAAAGAGCGACAATTTTGAAAAAAACGCAATATTTTTTACTATAATAAATATCCCCCAAAAATATATAAAACATTTTTTTTTCCTCAGTTTAGGCCGATATGTATTTTTCTACATATTTTTGGTAAAAAGAAAATGGCAATAAGCATATATTGATTGGTTTGCGCAAAAGTTATAGCGTCTACAAAATAGGGGATAGTTTTATGGCATTTTTATTTTATATTTTTTTTTACTAGTAATGGCAGCAATCTGCGATTTTCATCGGGACTGCGACATTATGGCGGACACGTTGGACACTTTTGACACATTTTTGGGACCATTGGCATTTTTACAGCGATCAGTGCAATAAAAATGCATTGATTACTGTAAAAATGTCACTGGCAGTGAAGGGGTTAACCACTTGGGGGGATCAAGGCGTTACTGTGTTTCCTATTGTGTGTTCTAACTGAAGGGGGGAGGGGACTGTGCAGGGGAGATGACAGATCGCTGTTCATACTCTGTATCTGTTCTCCCTTCAGAGAGCCGTAAACTGTGTGTTTACACACACAGATCCTGGTTCTCGGTGTGCCCCAAGCGATCACGGGAGCCTGTCGGTGATCGCGACCGCTGGGCACACGCATCGGCTCCGTGGGTGAGCATGCGCCCCCTAGTGGCCGAATATGTTACCGACGTAACATGACGGCGATTCACACAGGCGAGCCATGTTGCCACAGTACAACTACGGCGGCTGCTCCGCAGGCGGTTAAACTGCACCCCTGGGCCTGTGGATTTGCTAGAAAATTAAGTGTAACTCTATAATCTGCAGCATTAAAGACAAACTCCACACAATAATTACTGTATTTATTGGTGTATAACACGCACATTCATTTTAAGAGGGAAGTTTCAGGAAAAAAACTTAAATATTAAATAAGAAACTTTGAAGCAAAATAAGGGTCAGTGCCCAGCTGCAGCCTCACCATTGCCATCAATGCAGCCTGATCAATGCCCATCTGCAGTCTCACAAGTGCCATCAATGCAGCCTCATCAGTCCACACCAATGCAGCCTCACCACTGCCATCAATACAGTGCAGCCTGATCGATGCCCATCTGCAGCCCAGGGGGTGCAGGGAGGGGGCGGGATGAGCGCCGACAGATTACATACAGTGAGAATCTCCTATGATAGACAGAACAGTGGTCCAATGGCGGCCCAAGAGACGGGATATTCCTATTACAGAGGCCGCCAAGTAAACAGGAGAATCTCACTGTATGTAAACTGACGGCGCTCGCCCTGCCCCCCTCCCTGTCCCCTCCGAGGCAGCTAAAATTGAAGTACCGGTATATGACACGCACGCGCTATTTGTACCCGATTTTCAGGGTGAAGAGGTGCGTGTTATACGCCAATAAATACAGTAATATTAATCATTTAACTATTAAAATGAATTTAAGCCCAAAGAAGTGAAGATTTCCTGTCTTATAAAGAACATCCAGAAAGTGTGCCTATGCAGTCCCCCAACAAATATAGAGGCCAAGGGTATAATAAATGCTCTACCACCATGTTCCTACCATACTTGTACAATACCGCCTAACAACCGAGAACAAAAAAATAATTAAAGGGCTTTTCAGGTGAATGATCTCTCAAAGAAATGTCACTTATTTGTTTAAAATAATGCAATTCTTTATTTTCATTAGGCTATTCAACAAACAGTAGTCTGTATTAAAAAGCCAAATTGGCCTCATCATTATTAAAATCTACAAAACCTAAGTCATGCAATCCCATTTAACACATACCTTCAGAACCCTTCCACGGCCCCATAATCTATTAAAGATCCTCTCAAGGACCAACAGTTGTTTCAAAACCACATACAATTAGGAATACAGAGGCATAAATCAGGGGTATACTGTGGACTGGTTCCTTGTCTCAACTCATTTTGCTTAAAAGGTTTTTCAAGGAGAAAGGGTTGCTCACATAAAAACCCTGTATCCAAATAAACCTCAGCACATGGGAACCGCGTGAAGCCCCAGATGATAGATCCACCTCTAGATGTTCCAGTAAGGGCAGAGGGATTAGACCGATGTATATGTTGCAACCCTATACTGGATGTTTCTATCAGGAGCACCCACAATAGTCTTTATAGATATAAATCTAATCAAATGTAGCTATACAAGGTATGGGAAATCCTACTATAATAGGGTACGTACTGCCCCCAGGATATCTGGGTCTGCCAGAATAGTTAAAAATGTCCTGTGCTGCAATCAGGGAAATATCCCTGACAAATGTACCTTTACCTTGTATTCCTAACATGTGATTGTGTCTAGGTACTCCTAGTCTCTAGCCTTATAGCTGAATATCTGCAGTGTTAGATCATCTAATGCTATGCTGCCTCCCACTGTTAGTCTCAGGAGATTTGGAGTGAGATTTGGTGAGTTCACTACTGTGCTGCTTATTGTTCTCCTAGATGGAATGAAAGCTGCATCCAAGGAACTGCAGTGCAAGCATCTCCAAGCTTACAGTGGTATTTTTTTTTTATAATAATAGTAAAAAAAACTTTAATATCACTTTAACTGTGCATTTAGGTCTTGGGGGACAGTTCACTTCTGGAGCAAAGGGGAGTGCCATTTGCCAGGGGAAGAGAGGCTAAGGTAAGTAAAACCTACTGCCCCCTAGACAGAAATAACCCTTCAAGTATGATGTGCAGCCATACTGCAAGTGTGAACTTTTGCTTTTCCCGGAGTTGGGATTTAAGATAAGGCAGCTGACAGGGTGGTCATTGTCAGACATGAGGTGCCCACTGTCCTCTGAAAAGAAAAATAAGGATCAAGTATAAAATGTTAATCTTTTAACCACTTGCCTACTGGGCACTTTTACCCCCTTCCTGCCAAGACCAATTTTCAGCTTTCAGCGCTGTCACACTTTGAATGACAATTGCACGGTCATGCAGCGCTGTACCCAAATTAAATTTTTATATTTTTTTCCCACAAATAGAACTTTCTTTTGGTGGTATTTGATCATCACTGGGTTTTTTATTTTTTGCTGAACAAACAAAAAAGAGACCAAAAATTTTTCATGGTTTGTTATATAATTTTGCAAACAGGTAATTTTTTTCTCCTTCACTGATGTGCGCTGATGAGGCTGCACTGATGGGTGGCACTGAAGAGGCAGTACTGGTGGGCACTGATGAAGTAGTACTGATGAGGCTGCACTGATAGGCTCTGATAGGTGGAACTGATGGGCTCTGATAGGAGGCAACAGTGAAACAGTTCCACCAATGGCCACTGATAGGCATCGGTAAGCAGCACTGATGGGCACTGTTAGGCAGCACTGATAGGTGACACAGATGAGGAGGCACTGATGGGCACTGAATGTCAGCACCAGTGGGCACTGATTGGTAGTAGTAATGGCCTGTGTCTATGGACGTTCGTCTGGTGTCGCTGGCAACAGTTTAAGATACTTCTGAGATCATTCAGAATTAATTTGACTGGCAGTTGGCCTCCTACTGACCTGCATCATGTGGGTTTTGCATTCCCAAAGGCTTGTATGGGAATACAAAACCTGCTCAAAGTGAACAAAAGACAGTTGACATAGGGCCTTAGTCAAATTCAACTGGACAAATGTTGAAGACATTTCCCAGCTTGACCAAGACACCTTTTCAGTTCTAATGAGTGTCAGTTCCATACCCTAGCATTATAATCACACATGTAACTCCATCACCTTAATTCAAATACCATGGAATGTATCATTGTCCAAGTATTGGATGTTAGGTGTGAAAGCTTTGGAACAATCCTATTCTATTTGTATAATCCCAGGGTGGTTCTGCAACTTTCACATCAACTAACCTGTTATTGGACAATTCTTATCTGCAAGGTGACTGAGTTACCTGTGTGGATATAAATGCTGGAGTATGTTCCTGAACCTACATTAGAACAAAATAAATAGATTGAATAAACTGCAAAATGTCTTCAACATTACAGAACAAGTCAGGTTGAATGTGACTGACTACTACTAGTTTTACCATGACCTGAATGAATGAGAACCTTCAGTCAAGAATGGTTCTATTTCTCTTGACCAGCACAGGGGCCTTTGTTGATGGGCTTTTGTCCACATCAGATCAGGTTTTGGCAATACAAATCTATGGGAATGAATAATCCACATGACCAGTGGCGTCGCTAGGGGGTGGCTTTTGGGGCTATAGTCCCGTATCTGGGGCCCATAGCCCCGAGTCTCTGCAGGGGTCCCCAAGGGGAGGGGAGGTTTTCTGGGGACCATGATGTAAGTGGGGGGGGGGGGCTCTCTGAGGACCCTGATACAAGGGGAGGGTCTCTGGGGACCCTGATTTAAGGGGGGAGGCTCTCTGGGGACCCTAACATAAGGGGGGCCCTCTGGGAACCCTGATGTAAGTGGGGGGCTCTCTGGGGACCCTGATGCAAGGGGGAGGCTCTCTGGGGACCCTGATGCAAGGGGGAGGCTCTCTGGGGACCCTGATGCAAGGGGGAGGCTCTCTGGGGACTCTGATGTAAGGAGGAGGCTCTCTGGGGACTCAGATCTTTTGTAGACCTAGCAACGCCCCTGCACATGACGCAGGTCAAATTTAGCTCAGGAGGAAGTCAACTGCAAGTAAAATGCACCTGTTAATAAATTCTAAATGAGCTCTAAATCCCCTCAAGCGGATGTCAAGCTGATGCCATTGACACAAAGCAAAACCCATTGATACATGTCCTAAATCTAACAGGACTGTGGTCATTTTCAGATAACTTTTGTTTTTTTTGAAGCACAGTCAGAAAAAATCCCTGTAACACAAGGCACAAGATGAAAGAAATTCATGAGATAACCTGGAACTAGAGTGGATATGCATTAGACGTGTTTATTTTTATTTTTTTACCATGTATGAAAACAAATTAGCACTATACAAATACTCTGCAATAAAAATTTGATCTAAATTAATGAGCGTATAACGTCAGTGATTGATAAAATCTCTGTTTCTTCAAAAGGCCACACTATGCTACACTATCATATTCTGCCTATTCTAATGAATGCTAAAACACAGATATCTTGTGCCCCCTCCTGGCAACAGGAGAGTATTGCTTATTGAACATGTTTTAAACTACAAAAGTTAAGATGTGATAAAAGGGAAAATTCCGATACTAATGATTCATTCATCTGTCTTGTGTTTATTTCTATATAATTGTAGTGTTTTCAACTCTTACATTATTTATTATCTCTAAAATGCCTAAATCGAAACATCTAAATAATTTTTAATTTGCACATCCAGATTTTTTATTTCAATGTCCAAACACTTTCAAATTTAATTTAACAATATGAAAATCACTCTCCTTAAACTTTTTGTCTTTCAGCTCACCACTCTTGATAAGCAGAGTGATTTTGCCGAAATTAATTTTCTAGCTACATTTCTGATTTTGACGGTGACGGTGGAAACTCATCTCACCCCTATTAGTTTGGGTAAAGTTTGCTTTAAAAAAAAAAAACTACTCTATATTACTTTATACAGTAGGTTCTGCTTTTTATATATTTTTGTTTGGGGAGGCGGGGGTATTTAGGGTAGTTAAGTTTATTTCATCAGTTATTGATTTTTTTTGTATCTATCCATTTCTTGTGTATTTGATCTGTATTATGTGTTTTTTTTTTTCACTGTCTGTTTTCTTTCTGTGAAATTATGAAAAATAATGTGGCAAACAAGGCGCCATTTTCTTGGCACAAGAACAGTTCCAGGATAGTTTAGAGAACAATCTGTAGCCTTTATGGACTATATAAAGCCTATTGTGCCTTTAAAAACCACCAAAAGTCACCTTCATTTTGCCTTCATGACTCCAATACATTTAGCCAAAATGGAGAAATTTTGCTGGAATCTCCCGATTGTTGCTATAATTTCAGGGAAATTAAAAAATTCTCAGCTTTGCTCTTCCCTTTCACACGAGTGTTTCCATTTGTCCGTTTTTCATTTTCGGATGACTGATGAAAAACGGACATCAATGCATCTCTATGGAAAAACAGATGATCATCTATTTAGGGCTCTTTCATACGGACGTGCCCAATGTACGGAGTCCTCTCTGCTCAGCAGGGGGTTGCTCCGTTGATCTCCGCTGAGCAGGCAGATGACAGGTCTGTATCTGCACACTGTGCAGGGACAGACCTGTCAGAGCGCTGCTCTCCCCTATGGGGGATTGGATGAAGACGGACCGTAGAGTCCGTTTTAATCCAATTCGCAGACGGATGGAAAAGTAGGGTTTTCCTCCGTCACACTTTTCCGGATCGGAGCGGGTCGGATGTCCCTCCATAGAGGTCTATGGAGTGTCCGTTCAGGTCCGCCTAAAAAACTGACAGGCGGACCTGAACCGACCGTCCGTGTGAAAGGGACCTTACTTGACTGTATGGCCCCTTTTAGACTGGGTGGACTGCGGCTGTGATCCGCTTGCTCAGCAGGGGAACTCTCCGCTAATCCCTGCTGAGCAGTCGGATGACAGGTGCGTGTCTGCTGCGCTCATGCAGAGCAGACACGGACACAGACCACTCCCACTGGATGTAAACAGACCGCCTGTCATCTGCCGGACAGATGGCGATTGAAGCTGAATTCCAGCTAACACTTTGTAAGCAGGTACATCAGTTTCTTTCCTTTTGGGATAAAGGATTTAAGCCCTTTTCACACATGCGGACCGTTCATTCGATCAGTTCAGTCATTTTTTTTTTTTTTAAAGAAAAAAATGTATGAAGTTTACATCAGTTTTTCATCCAATTTTCATTCATTTTTCTATCAGATTTTACATCTGCCAGCTAGAGTTCTTAACCATTTGAGTCCCGGAGCTATTCTTTCATGCAAAAACAGACTGTCCGTTCACATCTGTTTTTTCAATGGAAGAAAAAAAGGGCTTTGATCCATTCCAAAAAAGGATGTTGACAGAAGCCGATGTAAACGGACGTAAATGAACGTAAATCATCCGTTTATATCCGTTTTTCCATTGAAATGCATTGATGTCCATTTTTCATCCGTCAAAGGATGGATTAAAAACGGCCAAACAGTCTGCATGTGTGAAAGGGGCCTTAGATAAATAAATAAAAGCTGACCATTGTAAGCATACCTGTCAGTTTTAAATGGTTTGTCAAAACCCTCTAACTGCTACATATTCAAGACAGCTTGTTCTGTTGAAAAAACAACAGGCTTACTGGCCAGACTATCAGATGAAAATAAAATAAAGAAAGCCTGAAAAAATAAACAAAATAATGTAGCCATCACATCTAATGCCTGTACACACGGTCGGACATTCCGACCACAAAATCCGTCTGATTTTTTCAGACGGATCTTGTCTGAAACTGGTGTTGCACACACACGGTCAGACAAAGTTGTCGGAAAATCTGATCGCTTCGAACGAGGTGACGTAGAAAACGTACGACGGGACTACAAAGAGGCCAGTAGCCAATAGCGTTCATCTCCAAATTTCTTCCGAGCATGCGTGGCACTTTGTGCGTCGGAATTCTCTACACACGTTCGGAAAAAGTCCGATCGGATTTTGTTGTCGAAAAATTTTAGATCCTGCTCTCAAATTTTTCTGATGGAAAAAGCCCACTAGAGCCCACACACGATCGGATTTTATGACAACATAATCAGATCGGACTTTTTCCATCGGAATATCCGACCGTGGGGCATTAGAGTTGGTAAGCTGCAATATAATAAAGGTTTCCTATTGGGTTTAATACTGCTTTAATATCTGCGAAGGCATCAAGGATTTATTAGTGCAGGAATCACAAAATACATTGGAGTTCTAATTGAAGGTTGTATTTTGAAAAAATGTTGGTCAAACCCAAAATACGACTGCGTCCGCTGTGTTATGGCGTGCCAGTCCTGCACAGTACTCATGTAACTCTGTAATGGCAGCTATTTTTTTTATAACTTGACCAATGTTTAAGAAAACAAAGGATATCAATTGATAAATGGCAGCCTCCCATTAAAAAAAGCACATTTTATCAAAACGTTTTAAGAGTTGCAAAGCATTTTGTCTCTCAGGAATTGATAGGTTCTGTTCATGAAAGTTGAAAAGCAGAAAATGGTCGAACGGAACTAGAACTTCAGGCAAAGAGCTAAATAAACAGCTAGAATATGGATGGATATTCTCTTTACCTGCTAAAGGATTTGCAATTCTGTTCATCCAGATTTACACATATAGATCACACTAGACAGGCAGGCAAGTGACACATTTATTTCTTGGTTCAGCAATGCAAATTGTCACCTTTCAATCTCCAACATATTATTTGGGCAATTAAACAGCATCATCACGTCTGTCCAATTAGCAGAAAGTGGAGCCAGGAAGTTTCTGGGCTCCTTCACATTATGCACTCATCATGCTTAAACACAGCATGTTACCTAGCTCATTAAAGTGATTGTGAAGTAAAACGTTTTCTTAAAAAAAAATAACACACATGTGATACTTACCTGCTCTGTGCAGTGGTTTTGCACAGAGCAGCCCCGATCCTTTTCATCCCGGGTCCCTCACTGACACTTTGTGCCCCTTCCCCTCGCCGAGTGCCCCCATAGCAAGCCGCTTGCTGTGGGGGCACTTGTGCATGCTTGTTCCCGAGCTGACTCTCTGGGTTCATAAGACACAGAGAGCAGCCCCGTCCCCTGCTCCCGTCTCAGAGGCTGTGATTGACAGCAGCGGGAGCCAATCAGGAGGGAGAGACTCGTACACATCTCTGGAGCGAGGTCGGGCTTAGGTAAGTATTAGGGGGGCTGAGAGTGGACATGCACATTAAAGGTTTTTTACCTTTAGCCTTTGAAGAGGAAGTTAAAGCACTCTTTTTTTTTTTTTTTTTTAAATGCAACCTGCAAGGCAAAGGCTTAATGAGCTAGTATGCATAGCATACTAGCTCATTATGAATAACTTACCTGAGAACGAAGCCCCCAAAGCGACCCTCGTCCACGTCCTCCTCCAGCACCGTCAATCCCGGAGAGACTTCCAGGTCTCACTGCTCCGGTGAATCAATGACGTCACTCCCACGCATGTGCTTCGGCGTGCTCAGTGCGCCTGCATGCGCCATAGACCGCGGTGCCTGTCTTTTTGTAAATATCTCCTAAACTGTGTAGGTTTAGGAGATATTTCTTGGACCTATAGGTAAGCCTTAATCTAGGCCTACCTGTAGGTCAAAGTGGTTTGTAAGGGTTTACAACCACTTCAAAACCACTTTAATTTTGAATGGGCTGGCAAAAAACCTTAAAGTGGATGTAAACCCGGTTCATGAAATTTGAGCTAGGCACATATATCTGCAGTGTATTTTTGTATCTCTCTCCAAAGCCCTAAGTCCTGTGGCTTTCTCCTGCTCTGTTCTTCTGTTATCACCCTGATAACTTCTGACAAACGGCGGGTGCTATAAATTGATTAGCAGACAGCTGGTCAATTCACAGCCCAGCTCTGCAAGTCTCTGCATATAAGGAGAGGGGGGGGGGGGGGTGTGTGCCTTTCCTCCAATTAGCTGTCTCACAGTGTATGGCAAGACTTCCCTCCCCCTGTTGAAACAGGAAGAGAAATTCTAACAGGACGTGCACTTTCTAAACAGTATATAAAGATGAAGACAGCAGATATACACGTAGTACTTAAAGCGGGACTGTACTGAAATTTTTTTTTTAAAAGCCAGCAGCTACAAATACTGCAGCTGCTGACTTTTAAAAAATGGACACTTACCTGTCCCTGGTTCCAGCGGTGTCAGCAGCAGAGGCTCCGCTGTAGCCGGCGCCATTCTCGGTGAGGGAATCAGGAAGTGGCTTCACTTCCCGATTCCCTACTGCGCATGCGCGAGTCGTGCGGCGCAATGAGCATCTTCAGCGCTGTCTGCCGGGACACGTGTGTGTCCCAGCAGACAGCGCGCCCGCACAGGAACTTGCGTAAACTCCCACGGGAGTTTATGCCGGAAGTGGGTGCAGATACCTGTCTTAGACAGGTATCTGCACCCCCCTCCCCCCTGAAAGGTGCCAAATGTGACACCGGAGGGGGGGAGGGTTCCGAAAAGCGGGAGTTCCACTTTAGGGTGGAATCCCCCTTTAAGTAGGGAGATTTGTTTCATCTCTGTGTATCATCTGAGGCTGTTCACTTCACTGGGTATATGTGAGGGTTTACATCCACTTTAACACACAGAGAACAGGACATGTACCTTTTTCCTAAAGCAGAGAACTACAAGGTATGACATGTGTGTTGCAGAGCGCTGCAGTACAGCTGCACTGCTGCCTACTGTAATAGTGTGTTGGGGTCATTCAAAATAAGTGTCACCCCAATACACTGTGATAGACGCATTGCTGTTCAATGCAATAATGTGCACTGTACCAAATGTTGCTGTAATGCGCCAAGGGGGCCTAGGGGCTTTTTCACACTAGTGGTTTGAGGGGGGAGGGGTGGGGGTGGCAAAACCTTACAGTTGAGTAGCACTTTTACCGCAACCCCCAATTGCTACCCTTTTTAGCTGCAGGGGCAGATGCCGGCGGTGTACACATGCTGCAGTAGAAATTATACCCCCTGTTGCTTTTGGCAGGTGTAGCACCCACCAAACGTGACCCGCTCAAGTGAATAGGCCACTCTGCAAGTGCAGCACAAGCAGGTGCAATACACGTGGTTGCGCTGTGCTAGTGCGGGGAACAAGGGGTTGAAGCAGGCGGTGAGAAGGCGACACTATGCCTCATTAACACCTATGAAATGCTCTCTGAAGAGTGACCTGAATGTGCTAGTGCGAACGAGCCCCTAGGGTAACTTGTCATGAAAAAAAAAAAACATGGAGGATGCCACTGCTGACCTTTCTTTATGATAATAATATCTGCCTGACACAGAACAATTTTAAAGATCAGTATATCTGATTTTTCTCTGAGTTTCCTGCCAATGAATCAGAAGCCAGTAGGTCTGTGTATTTTAAGACGAAGGTCAGCAATGGCAGCCTGCCATTTCTCTAATGACAGGATTCCTGTAAGTCTGAACAGGAAGTTTTAAAGCTCAACCAAGAAGTAGAAAAGTGACTATCCAAAGCTGTGCAGTGTGGAAAAGGTATAGAAATCACAAGACCAGCTAAAAAAAAAGTCACAAGTCTTTGTGTGGAGTTCCAGTGAAGTCACCAATGTCGGCCTCCCATGTGTATGGCTCGTACATGCAATTTGAAAAAAAAAAGAAACTTTAAAAACAGAAAGTTTGAAGGGTCAATCCAAAAAGGCCTATACATACTATATAGCTAGGTCACCGCACACTATGAAACAAACTACACACCACACAGAACAAAACAATAAAGAGGAAGTGTGGGGTACAATGAGAACATATATATTCATTCATATGATCATTTATGAAGCTATAACTGCAATTATTGTACAGAAAGGGGGTAAAAATAGCAGCTTTCTAATTTGTGATAAAGCATCAGTTGACTTCCCACGGGCTTCTTATTTCTTGGGGATTCTGCAGACAGTAATCCATTACCATGTAGTTCCTGTTACGGCAAAAGGACTCTCTTTTTTCAGTCCGTAATTGGAAACAAATGAAAAGCCCAACAAGGAGTGTGAAATACGTTCATAAAGGCTGCAATGGTGGGAGGAGTTGAAAAGGAAGCTGCAAATATTTAGGAGCTTGGGGAATATCAGGAAAAAGCCAATATCAGTTTTAGGTGGCCTTATTGTAAGATCAGCCTTGAGGCTGGGTGCACATATGAGCACGCAGCGGCTCACAGCAGGAGTCCGGTGCAGCTCCGTTCACCATTTCAGGTCCGATTTCAGCCCGAATTTTATCTGAATTCGGACCTGAAATGGACCAAAAGATGCACAGGGCTTCTGCGGAGATGTGTGAACCAGCTCCATAGAGAGCCGGTCACAATCTCCTGCTGTGCAAATTGGAATGCCCGGAAATACACATCCAATTCCCAACAGTGTGAACCCAGCCTCAATCTTTGTCATCCACCTGTTGTTAATCAGCATTGCAGCTCTGATCTCTGCTGGACACACATGCCCTCATTAATGGACACTAAAGTGAGGCCACAGCCAGATATTGTTTGCTCATCTGTCTGAAGACTTAGGGCTCTTTCACACGGGGCGGATCAGTGCAGATCCGCCCCGTGGATAGCCGCTTGCCCAGCGGGGATCGCCGAAGCGATCTCCGCTGAGCAGGAAGATGACAGGTCCGTCTCTGCACTCCGTGCAGGGACGGACCTGTCAGAGCGCCGCTCTCCCCTATGGGAGATCGGGTGACGACGGACCGTAGAGTCCGTCGTCACCCGATCCGCTCAGCAGACGGATGAAAAAATGGGGTTTTCCTCCGTCTGCAAAAACGGAGCATAGCGGGCACGAACGAGAGCGGGTGTCAGCGATGCTCATCCGCTGACACCCGCTATCCCATAGGGATACATGTATGTCCGTTTTTCATCCGAAAACGGAAGGATGAAAAACGGACATACGGTCCGTCCGTGTGAAAGAGCCCTTGTGCCGCGTACACACGATCGGTATTCTCGTCGGAAAAAGCTCTGATGGTTTTCCCGTCGGAATTCCGAGGGAATTTCGCTCAAACTGTCTTGCCTACACACGGTCACACCAAATTCAGACGGTCAATAACACCGCGACATACAACACGTTCGACAGCACTATAAAAGGGAAGTTTAATGCTTCTGAGCATGCGTCGAATTGTTTCCGAGCATGCGTCAGAATTTAGCATGTCGGAATTGCATACACACGATCGAAAAATCCGATAGAGAAGGTTTTCCGTAGGAAAAATTAAGAACAGGCTCTCAATCCAAAGTCTGTCGGAAATGCTGACAGAAAAAGACCGATGGGCATACACACGGTCGGAAAATCCGATGAAAAGCTCCCATCGGACTGTTTCCATCAGTGTGTACGCGGCACTACACAGCTCTTCTAGCCTCTGTCCTACCTGATGTCCAGTGTTGGCAACAAAGAGGATCCCATAAACTCTGCGACATTGACCCTTTAAGCTATGTGCACATCTCTGTTTTTTAATATAAGGTCTAGAAATGTTTATTATCTATATATTTAGGAGATGCAGTGCTGGACCAAACAGCATTACAGGAGGCACCAGCCCTTCTTACTAAGGCCCCTTTCACACTTATACGACTTGTCCCACGATTTGTGACTGCAAAGTAGCATGACAAGTCGTTCCCCATGATTTACAATGACAGCCATTCATATTAGTATGACTTCAAGTCGTTCCGACTTCAAAGTAGTCCCTGCACTACTTTGGTCCGATTTTGATGCCACTTACACAGGCATTCCTTGAAATCGTGGCAAAATTGTGGTAAAATCACGTGACTTTGAAGTCACACAAGTGTGAAAGGGCCCTTATGTCTACTTTAATATATTGTTGCCCCATGGTAATGGCCGATTTATTTTCATACAAATTAACAAATTACATTTAAGAGGTTCAGTAACCTCATATGCCCCATACACACGGTCGAAAATTCCGACCACAAAATCCGTCGGATTTTTTCAGACGGATTTTGTCCGACACTGGTGTTGCATACACACGGTCGGACAAAGATGTCGGAAAATCCGATCATTCTGAACGTGGTGACGTTCGTTGCGTACGACGTAACTACGTAGAGGCTAGTAGCCAATAGCTTTGGTCTTGTAATTTGATCTGAGCATGCGTGGCACTTTGTCCGTCGGAATTTGCTACACACGATCTGAAAAAGTCAGATCGGACTTTGTTGTCGGAAAATTTGAGAGCAGGAGATAAAACTTTGTCCGTCGGAAAATCCGACGAACAAAGTCCGATGGAGCCTACACACGGTCGGAATTTCCGACAACATTGTCCGTTAGGATATTTTCCGGCCGTGTGTACGGGGCAATAGACTTATTTTGGAGACAGCAATATAGTTCTTTTCATTAATACAAAAATTATACCATCTATTTAGATTTATGAGAAGTAGATGGATAAAGGTTAAATATCACAGCATGTATTTTTAATATGAGCAAGGATGTTTAGAACACATTAATAACTTAAACTTAAAGATAATGGCCTTTCTAGACCAGCAGGGAGCTGAGATATGAGCATCTTTAGAACCAACTTGAAGCTCTTTTCCTTGCATGTCCCTTGGCTGCCACCTTTCATTGTTAGCCTGAACCATGTCTTTATTGTTAGTTTAGCCTTTATTAGGAAGGAACCACTGTTGAGCATTCCTTCCGTCTGGTCACTTACTGATCAATCAGTTTCTTGCAAATATTTTTCGGAAGGTAGTTAAAAAAATCAAAGCAGCAATCTAGTAAGTTGCTATGGGAAACACTAAAATGTACTTGTGCAAGAGCTTCCTTAAATGTCCATTTATTTATTCCATAAAGGTCATTGGAATCATTCATTCATAAACAGTTGCTGCACTACAACATCATTATAGTATCTTCAACATCTTAATACCAATAGAATATGTATTTTCCATTATACTGTCACACTTCCCCTATAGTAAGTTCTTGGCGAAGCCTTAGTCCAAAAGCTGAATCAGTAACTTGCCTTTTCTCCCATTCACAGGTGGGCTTTGCAGTTTCTCCTCATAATCTTTATCAAAAATAGACATCAGTTATTAATATACAGCAATACAACATGGCACACAACATAGAACGTTGTTCAATAAGGCACTGTGCAACAACCAATTAGATGTGAGTTTACCAAAGCCAGATCTTTGAAAGAATGGTTATTTTAATTAAAAATGATCATTTTTGCATTTCGCCTTACTGAATAAACAAACATACTGGACAGAGTACAAGGTTGTGCATGGAAACACCAAAAGCCACAGAATAAACTGAGGAAACATAACATGGCATCTAAATGGTTGCCATAGGCAGCATCTCAATTTCTTTTTTTCAATTTACCTTTAATAAATAAGTCCCAATGGACATGAAACCTCCTACAGTATTGGGAAAAAAATAAGTGGCAAAAAAGTCAGAGGTAGGCAATGGCCTCTTCTTTTTCCAGTCTTGGAGGTTTTAGTTTTATCTCAGAAGGGTGTTCCCATGTTCTCACTGTCTGTCCTGATCACCCACCAGCCAAACCCCATCTTTGTTACCTATTTGCTCTCCTGTATAAGGCTGGGGTAGGCAACCTTTGAGAGACAGAGATCTACTTGAACAACACCGATGAAGTCAAAAATCACCGGGCATAGTGTCCCCCCCCCCCCCCCCCCACACACACACACACACACACACAGACGGAAAAAAAAAAAAAAGAAAGACGGTAAGACCGACTTTTTTTTGATAAAATATTTTTTACTACAAAAATAAGTATGCAGAGAATGCAGGGTTCAGCAGTGCATTACGCTCAGAATGCAGGGTTCAGGAGTGCGTTGTGGTCAGAATGCAGGGTTCAGGAGTGCGTTGTGGTCAGAATGCAGGGTTCAGGAGTGCGTTGTGGTCAGAATGCAGGGTTCAGGAGTGCGTTGCGGTCAGAATGCAGGGTTCAGGAGTGCATTGTGGTCAGAATGCAGGGTTCAGGAGTGCATTGCGCTCAGAATGCAGGGTTCAGGAGTGCGTTGCGCTCAGAATGCAGGGATCAGGAGTGCGTTGCGCTTAGAATGCAGGGATCAGGAGTGTGTTGCGCTCAGAATGCAGGGATCAGGAGTGCATTGCGCTCAGAATGCAGGGTTTAGGTTGCGCTCAGAATGCAGGGATTAGCGGTGCCTTATGCTCAGAATACATGGATCAGCAGTGCAGGAGTGCCGAGAGACTGAGATCTACTTAAACAACACTGATGAAGTCAAAGATCCCCGGGCAGTGCCCCCCCCCCCCCCCAAAAAAAAACACAGTAAGACTGACTTTTAATATAAATTAAAATAATTAATAATATAAAAAATATTTTTACTACAAAAATAAGTATGCAGAGAATGCAGGGTTCACCAGTGCATTATGCTCAGGATGCAGGGTTTAGGGGTGCGTTGCGCTCAGGGTGCAGGGTTAAGGGTGCGTTGCGCTCAAAATGCAGGGTATAGGGGTGTGTTGCGCTCAGAATGCAGGGATCGCGAGTGCATTGTGCTCACAATGCAGGATCTGGGGGTGCGTTACGCTCAGAATGCAGGTATCAGGAGTGCGTTGTGCTCAGAATGCAGGAATCAGCAGTACATTATGCTCAGAATGCAGTGATCAGGAGTGCGTTGCGCTCAAAATGCAGGGATCAACAGTGCATTATGCTCAGAATGCAGGGTTCAGGAGTGCGTTGCGCTCAGAATGCAGGATTTAGTGGTGCGTTTCGGTCAAAATGCTGGGATCAGGAGTGCGTTGCAGTCAGAATGCAGGGTTCAGGAGTGTGTTGTGGTCAGAATGCATGGATCAGGAGTGCGTTACGCTCAGAATGCAGGAATCAGCAGTGCCCTATGCTCAGAATGCATGGTTCAGGAGTACGTTGCGCTCAGAATGCAGGGTTTAGGAGTGCGTTGTGCTCAGAATGCAGGGTTTAGGGGTGCGTTGCGCTCAGAATGCAGGGTTTAGGGGTGCGTTGCGCTCAGAATGCAGGATCAGGCGTGCGCTATTGTCAGAATGGAGGGATCAGGAGTGCGTTGCGCTCAGAATGCAGGAATCAGCAGTGCCCTATGCTCAGGAGTGCGATGCGCTCAGAATGCAGGGGTCAAGATTGGGTTGTGCTCAGAATGCAGGGTTCAGGAGTGGGTTGCGCTCAGAATGCAGGATCAGGTGTGCGCTATTGTCAGAATGGAGGGATCAGGAGTGTGTTGCGCTCAGAATGCAGGGATCAGGAGTGCGATGCGCTCAGAATGCAGGGGTCAAGATTGGGTTGTGCTCAGAATGCAGGGATCAGGAGTGGGTTGCGCTCAGAATGCAGGGATCAGGAGTGCATTGTGCTCAGAATGCAGGGATCAGCACGCTGAGAATGCAGGGTATAGGGGTGCGTTGCGCTCAGAATGCAGGGTTTAGGGGTGCGTTGCGCTCAGAATGCAGGGTTTAGGGGTGCATTGCGCTCAGAATGCAGGGTTTAGGGGTGCGTTGTGCTCAGAATGCAGGGATCAGCAGTGCATTATGCTCAGAATGCAGGGTTTAGAAGTGTGTTGCACTCAGAATGCAGGGTTTAGGGGTGCTTTGCGCTCAGAATGCAGGGTTTAGGGGTGCATTGCGCTCAAAATGCAGGGTTTGGGGGGGTGGGGGTGATGTAAAGGATGGTAGAGGACACTGCTATGGGGGTGACCCTGCCCATAACAGTGTCCTCTGCCCCCTTCACATCACCCCCACACACAAAGTGGTGTCTTCTGCCCCCCCCCCCCTTGCCTCCCCTCCCATAGCACAGTGTCCTACCTGTTTCCACAGCGGAGCCCGGGAGGCACCACAGTTCTGGACAAAGAGCGGGAGCTGGCAGAGTGACTTTTCATATTAGCAAGCTGGTGATTGGTTGCTTAGGACAACCCTGTGTCCTAGCAACCAATCACCAGCGGTTTAACATAAAAAGTTAATTTGGCCAGCTCCTTCCCCCACCCTCATGCCTCAGCTGTGCTTCCTCCCGGTCTCTGCTGTTCATTGATCACAACGGCGGAGGACCCTGGAGGCGGGAGGGAGAGAGCCAGGGACAGATGGTGTGGCAGAGCCATGGAGGAGGCTGGAGGCTGGGAGGGGAGACAAGGACCAGCACATAGAAGGCGGGGGGTAGGTGGTGCAGGAACCTGTTTGCGGTCTATCGGTCACCTACCCGCGGTCGACAGGTGGACCGCGATCAACGGGTTGCTGACCCCCTCTATAAGGCATTAGTCACCTCAGGGTTTAGTTTAGAAAAGATGTAAAACTTGTTGATTTCTATTATTTTAATTATCAATGAGCGAAAAAATATGCCCTTACTTTGTTCTGTAAACATTTAAGGGTCACTACTATTTTCTTTACTCTACATTACAGTAGAAAAAGTTATATATAAATATATAGTGATATATCTCTATAGATATATATATATATATATATATATATATATATATATATATATATATATATATATATATATAGAGAGAGAGAGAGAGAGATATATATCTATATATATTATTATTATTATTATTTTTTTATTATTTTAACACTTATTTGTATTATTTATTGGGGAAGCCACCTTAGCCAAGTTTAGAGATATAAATGACTTCCTACTATAATGTATTGTACTAAGATTGTGTACAATACAATGCATGCATAGAATGGAAGAGAATGCATGCTAAAGCAATACCTCTACTGTTTGATGTCTTAATACTTTAGCTGTCTTTATGTAAGGCAATGAAATAAACAACGGGGTGGTCAGTGAACATTTCCTTTGCCCATGTGGGGCAAAGCAAAAGGTTAACTTACCTCCTCAGCAGCATACCCTTACCTATTCTTCAATTTCCCATCACTCTGTTCAGCTGTTGGGTATTGGGGAGTGCATGCCTCACTCCCCCTCTAATGTGATAGTGCTGATGGCTTGTGGTTGGTCCAGTACTGTCACATGGGAGCAGAGCGGTCCATAACCCTGTGGAAGCTCCCACAAATAGATCTGGAGCATACGCAGGGCATTCTTTTCTTGTTCTAGGCAGCTGTACAGAGCAGTTGAAGAACAAAGGTGTCTATATGCTGCTGGGGATGGGGGAAGAGCATGGACAAAGGAAGTTCACTATTAGTGGGCCCCCTTTTTTTGGGCTGGATTCACACCTATACAGTTTTAGTGCTTTTTGCAGATTTGCACTACAGTCCATTTAACATGGTTTCCTATGGAACACGTTCTGTAGTGCAAATGT